>QEWY01002831.1:4518-53156 GCA_006503575.1 Baylisascaris schroederi
CCCCCCCCACACTTGCCGTTTTATACCACTAAGAAGAAAAAAGAAAGAAGAAAGGGAGAAGAAAAGAGGGGAGAAGTAGGAAGGAAAAATACATTTATTGCAAGACTAACAGACAGGGAGGCATAACGAAGTTTCATTGAAACGACAAAACGGGACGTTTATACTAAAGAAAAAAAAAACAATGAAAATAAAACCAGCAATTGAACGATGGCACGGTAACATTGAGATGGAAGATGAAGATTACGAACACAGAAGAAGCAACTGCTATCGACAGTGAAAGAACACCTCACCGTTAGAACAATATAAAGAAGTCACTCAAGTACACTTATTAAATTAGAAAACAATTTATTCAATTAGCAGCTGAGCATTGAATTGCTTCTATTTACGAGGTAGAGAGTCTCGGAGACTGAAAAACCCGTTTGCAAATTGGTAATCGGCTCCGTTTGGTTACTTTTCAGTTTTTTTCAGGGTGATTGCGCATGCTAAGAGCGTAGTACAAGTACTTGCAACAATGAGGATAAAGCAACAAAAAACCTTACACAGAATATAAAGGTGGAACTTGGCTTTGTCAAGTTGAAGCATGTCAAATGGCAATCAACTGACAGTCAACGAATACGTTCTAGTCTGCAACACAGAGATAGATTGCATCTTTTGCAAGCAGTTTATCTAAACCATTACTGTTATTGAAATTCGCAGTTTTTTTTTTTGGTAGGTGCATCGAACTTATTTAAAAAACCTTTTGAATACCGCCGTGGTCACTATGCCGTAACTGGCGAGGCGACTGCAATTTCAAAAACTATTCAGATCACTGCATAAAGTGTTACGGTGTCCGTTTGGCGGGAACTATACAGTAACTCAGAGCGTTCACTTGGCGGTTAAATTGAACTTCACTTATGCAAAAGGACTTCCTCTGTATTTCATAAAGCTCTTTTTTTCCGGTTTTTATCGTCTGGGGCTAGTCGCGGTCTACGAATAGGGGAAAGGAAAAACGCTCACACGTTAACAACCCCACAAACTAACAGCAGATATCTAAGAGTCAAGTATTACAGTGCATATCGAAAAACGACTATTGTTTGATTCGTAGACTACAGATCCCCAGGACAGTTGGATTGCAGGACGGCCAATCACCTTAAAATTGTAAACATCTATAGAACTTGAATTTTTTTTTTAAACAACACTTCCAAAATTCCAAATTGCTTTACGTTTAACAAAAGCCTAGCAAACGTTTATAGCGTAAAGTTCCCAACTTCTGCCAGGCTTCGATTCGTCTAGCAGACAAAGAACGAACAAATTTGAATTCCTTCATTGAGGTTGAGAAATTCGAAACGCTCGATTGGGGCATATTTCGAAATTTATTGGTTATTTCGAAATTTAATGCGGCATATTTCGAAATTTACGACCGCTGCGTCACCTGTAACTGTTGGAGATTGGAGGTAAAACAGCGGAAGGCTGAAGTCTCCGAAGCGAAACGCTTAGATGTGGTGTCATAAGTAGGTGAGTGTATTCGCAATATACCGACGGAGATGTCGATGATATTCGAGGTTTATAGGGTTAAATATGTGGTGACCTCTACTAGAAGGCAGAATGTCATGAAATTGCTGCAGTGTTCGAAACCTCGAAATATACTTTAAGAGCATTGCAGCACATATTTCTGCAGCATCACCTTCAAGCATTGTCGTTGGATATTCGAGTATTGATCATCAGTTTGGTCTTTTTATCGCAAATCCGACATTAACTGAACTGACAAAGTCCAGAAAACGTTCACTCGCCTTGCTCTCCTTAAAGCCTCCTATTCACATCAACTATTACAATGAGTGTTTAAAGCTTCCCCATTTTAAGTCACTTGAATACTGTCATCTCATCTCATTCTGCGGTCCAATATTGTAAATGCGTTTTCAGACTGTTTTTCTTGGCCAATTAGATACCCTCATACGTTCTCTGGGTTGGAAGAAATTTAACAGAGGTGGAGAACGGATATGAAAGGAAATAAGAATGAGAAATCGCTGAGGAATACATCATTGACGATTGTTGAGTACACTCCTAAAGATGATTGTCTCGTTGCGAAGAGGTTGGGAGACCACTCGGATCTTTTTAACCGAACACTTGAGCAGTGCCCAGCCACGAACGAATTCGAATGACTTGCAGAAGCAAGGACAAGATGAGCAAGATGTTTCGCACCGAATTTAGGGCCACAAAAAGAAATTGTTTCTTTTTTTCAAAATGAAGAAAAAGACAATGAAACACTCGTATGGAAATTGATAGAAACTCAAAAACCGACTTAGATAACACTTGAAGGAAGAAGATAAAATGTTTGGTAGATATGGGATATTCATACAAGGAACACGTTTGAATATTTCATAAATCAATAGTGAAGATCAATGAATTGATGCATGTGAAGCTGATCATGTCGGACATTCAGAATAGTTGCTTGCGTCTCTAACTATGGGAAGGAGCTTGTTCCATACTCGCACAACTTTATTCTCAGATCAACATTACTACAGGTTTCCTGTTGCAGTTCGTATCGACAGATAGTGTGCAAGAAAGAAAATGTCCTGTTGTGAGCCTATCCGAACAACTGTAAGCCATCGAAAAACAGTTTCAATCCTGCCTCAGACCTTTCCATCTCGGTAATAAAGGCTATATAACAACAGAGTTCCTTTGCCTTATGACCGAATTAATGGAGCACTACCAATGAGACCGCCACCAACTATGTGCACATGTCGGTTGAAATCGAATACGACATTATTCGACCAGTGGTGATATCCAATTTTCTTTTCGATGTTTGCCACGATGATGTGCACTCTTACTGCAGCCAACGAACAGGGGTGCAGAAGTCTTAAGGTCTGTCTGAATATCTCATGACGATCGTAAGAGAAAACAATTACCAGAGGGTTTTGCAGTCAACGAAATGGCCACAAATAGCATATTATTAAGGCTGATGAGAGAAAGAACGAACGTCGTATTTAAAACCCAGAAGTTTTCCTTGAATGGCTTTGTCCCTCTCGGAAGGCATTGAGCATGGAAGTTGGGTTAGTTTCACTGTTTCACTGAGAGCTTCAGATGCTTCCGGCTTCCATGAGCAAGTCTACGAGGCGTGCGACCGTTTCCTACACACTTGGAAGGAATACTGTGGGCTTAGCCGCCTCTAGGAATTATATTGCTGCAAAATGTACAGTTGCCTAGTGGTTACTCGTCACAAATAAAAGAAGCTAATAAACGAATGAGATGAATACTCAAATATCCAACCACGCGAAGTTTCTGCAGTGCATTTCTTTACAAAGCACAGAACACATTACAGTACATTACAATCAAGGCAATTGCTCTGCGACTATCTGAAGCACTCACATAACAATAGGATTCAATGCAATAATTCTTGCTGGCTTGGCAGACGTGGTTGTTTTGGTGGCACACAGAATCGTGGATAGTTCACTAACAACTTCAACCGTATGGCAGTAACCGCAATCAGCAAAACAAAGCGTGCTTGAAGTATCAGGTGTTACTACCAACACATGTTTGCCCTTTTTTGCAACCATTCATTGCCGTTTAAATTTCCTTCTCGATTCGTGTGCCACCTCTTTTCTATACAACATAAACGAAAATAGATCACGGTCGTACTCGCAACACCATGCTCAGCATCGATTGCGACGTTGTTTAACTTCACTCAAATGGATGCCTCAATAGGTGATCACACGCTAATTTGTTGTCGTTGATGTGGCATAACGTCGTCGATATTCGGCCAATTTATCTTTCGCAAATGCAACCTGAAAGACATAAGTAATTTCCAAGTTCGTGTTAAGCATTTGTCCCCCTTGCACTTCATGAACCTCTTCAAGAACCTTACAGCTATTGGTCACGACTTGAAGCGAATAACCCGGCGAACATCAGATATTAATGTTCGTGCTGAATATTACCTTGCCAATGCTCCATCCACGCCGTAGACTTTCTAACCTAATGCAGAAATACGAATACTGCAATTTTTACGGTGGCGGTACAATTAGATGAACGAGATGTTTGTTATATGAAGCAATCACTTCCAGAGAAAAGCATTTCTTCATATGTTCAATTAGTCTCTGAAGGAATGAATGAACGCATACCTGAAGCAGACGACGACAATCGAGCGCTGAGTGTTGCCAACATCGCGAAACACTTGAACATTTGGCCAAATCCGCAAAACGCTCTGAAACTGAATGGTTATAGGGGGGACGTCGCCTCTCGTCAATAATAGATCGGAGCCGGTCTGTTGTTTCGTTTGTTGCTGTTCCTGTTTCGACTTCTCCACTAGAATGTGAATGCGCTGGCAAACGATGTGCGAGTGATAGCAGTACGTAATATTCCATTGCCAGCAGCTTCTTCCGTCTACCCAGCTGCCACTGCTGGGGAGCTTATTGGATCTTTTCTAACCTTTCGCCGACGAATGACATCCAGCTAGTGACATTTGTATCCGTGGAGTGTTGTGGAGATTGCAAGCAGCGATTACTCCCTCTTCTCTCCTCTTTCCTAAACTGCTGCTTCAAAATTTGATGCATCAATAACCACCCTCTTAATTCCACAGGTCTGTGTATAGTCGGTGCAAATATGAAGGGTGACTGAAAGGATTCGTCACTGTTGAAGAATCAACACCCTAACCATTGGGAAAACCCATTGTACGATGAAAGGATATGAATGAAAGAGGATATGAAATGCGAGCANTTATTGCTGCGCTTATGAACAACTATATTTTCATTTTTTTCAATCATTGTTTCCTTTTTCGGACGTACAGAAGTTCATGTCAAAAGAACCCACTAAAGAGTTTAGTTCCGCTTATTTTAATCAAAAGCTGTTGAAGGTAGAAACTTTGGTTAGATGCTTACTACTTCGTTAAATGAAACAACAAAAAATATCTGGATGTGCTCCTCGAATCGACACCCATAACCAAAAAAATTAACCACAACTCACTAAGCAGCTCACTTGTTACATCAAAATCCACCAAAGACCACCGCTGTGAGCACCTTCCCTAAAACAGCAACTCAGAAAATAAATAAAAGACCAAGTCGAAATTCCATTGCAAAGCAATTTTGTAGAAATTGGATGACAGGCCCCAAGATTTTGTATGACGCTCGATTTCACATGGATGTTTAAAAGTTGATAAAAAAAAAGAAGAAACAAACATTTTTCACGGCGCGGTAAGCCCACTTTTCGCCAGCGCCGCTCACGATGGGTAAGAATCGGCGTATAATTGTTCGAGAAGGTAACGTATACTTCTTTATCCAGATCCTCCGGGCATGTAAAGCCTAGCGAATCCACGTCGCTGCAATATAAAATTTGCTATTTTTTATTTGAATAGGATGGGATGCTGGTTAGCTGCACCTTCATCGAGAAGGAAACGTTTTTGAAAAGGATTGAAAATGGATCACTTAAAGAGCCAACCATTCTCATTCTACTTTCACGGGGAAAGTTCGATTTGTTTATGTTTTAAACAAAATATCAGTTGTGGAAAAAAGCGCAGTCTCTATAGGCAACTCTTTTTAGGCATTCGAACCAATGATCGCACGGATTTGTAGTAGTGACATTTAAGGCAACACAGGTCAACGCTTGATGACCTCACGAGCCCGACTTAATTCCAAACGGTTACTTCCTTTACGAGTCAAATGCATCAATTACGCACTATGGACGCTAAATGCAGCAAAGTTGAGCGCAATAACAGACAGCCTACGTACTAGCACCGACAGACTTTGAGAGCCAACTTTTAGCCACTTTTTTGTCGACACCTCGACTTGCGGTAAATTTCGGGGATTAGGCCTGGCAATTTCATAAAGCTATTTGTAAATCGCTTGAAATTCGTTATAAAGCACCGAAGCTGCTTGAGTAATGTTGCAGTCTCAGAGAAAAAACTAAATTTTGGGCTCACTTTTAAGCGCATTACAACAACTATAACGTAATATTGCAAGCATTTTATATGAACGCATTATTGCATGCACTTTAGCATTAATTAGCAATTGAAGCGACCGGTCGATCAAGTGAGTGCAATCCAAAAAAAGCGCATATTGTACCAGAAAAATTGTAGATTTCGATTTTTCTGTGCTGAAGCAAGAATAAATCACATTTTTAAAACTTTTCGACTGTCCGTTGTAAACAACTAAATGTTTACTTCTTCCCCCAACGTCGCCGAATTCTTTCAGAGTATTAATTATCCTACACGGAAAATGATAGTAAACGTTTTCAACAATCACTTAAAAACAAATAGTATTTTCTAAACTTTAAAGTATTATCCAATTAAAAATTAGACCTACCAAGCCTAAAAATAATCCACTACATACAATCGATTCTTTTTTTAAAGTAAAGCTTTTAGCACATATCATATAGGTGGTAATATTATAACTTCATAAATATTTTGCTGCCAAAACTACAACAAATGGTATTCTTAGAAAAAAAAAGGGAGGAATTAAATTCGTTCTGAGTTATAAAATTTGTTCGAGTGGATTTCAAAGAAAAATTCAAATTCAAACGACAGGAGATAAGATGGTACAACATGAGTCAATACTTGTCATCAGTGCATCAATTGAGATGGTATACCGGCTTATTGATCGCTGCATTTTCACAAATCATTTTCTGTTCCTAGTACTTCATTATTATTAACTTCTGACGCATGAACGATGCACATTTAATTGCTTACTAAGTATCATCGAAGTGACACAGTTACACATCGATGCATCGACATCGAAGCAGAACTCATCTGGACAAGTTCAAGGACACAATTTCCAGCAGTTCCACAAAGCCACCTGGATTGGTCCGAAGAAATCATTACTGGGAAAGCTTATTGCTGCGCTTATGAACAACTATATTTTCATTTTTTTCAATCATTGTTTCCTTTTTCGGACGTACAGAAGTTCATGTCAAAAGAACCCACTAAAGAGTTTAGTTCCGCTTATTTTAATCAAAAGCTGTTGAAGGTAGAAACTTTGGTTAGATGCTTACTACTTCGTTAAATGAAACAACAAAAAATATCTGGATGTGCTCCTCGAATCGACACCCATAACCAAAAAAATTAACCACAACTCACTAAGCAGCTCACTTGTTACATCAAAATCCACCAAAGACCACCGCTGTGAGCACCTTCCCTAAAACGGTAACTCAGAAAATAAATAAAAGACCAAGTCGAAATTCCATTGCAAAGCAATTTTGTAGAAATTGGATGACAGGCCCCAAGATTTTGTATGACGCTCGATTTCACATGGATGTTTAAAAGTTGATAAAAAAAAAAAAGAAGAAACAAACATTTTTCACGGCGCGGTAAGCCCACTTTTCGCCAGCGCCGCTCACGATGGGTAAGAATCGGCGTATAATTGTTCGAGAAGGTAACGTATACTTCTTTATCCAGATCCTCCGGGCATGTAAAGCCTAGCGAATCCACGTCGCTGCAATATAAAATTTGCTATTTTTTATTTGAATAGGATGGGATGCTGGTTAGCTGCACCTTCATCGAGAAGGAAACGTTTTTGAAAAGGATTGAAAATGGATCACTTAAAGAGCCAACCATTCTCATTCTACTTTCACGGGGAAAGTTCGATTTGTTTATGTTTTAAACAAAATATCAGTTGTGGAAAAAAGCGCAGTCTCTATAGGCAACTCTTTTTAGGCATTCGAACCAATGATCGCACGGATTTGTAGTAGTGACATTTAAGGCAACACAGGTCAACGCTTGATGACCTCACGAGCCCGACTTAATTCCAAACGGTTACTTCCTTTACGAGTCAAATGCATCAATTACGCACTATGGACGCTAAATGCAGCAAAGTTGAGCGCAATAACAGACAGCCTACGTACTAGCACCGACAGACTTTGAGAGCCAACTTTTAGCCACTTTTTTGTCGACACCTCGACTTGCGGTAAATTTCGGGGATTAGGCCTGGCAATTTCATAAAGCTATTTGTAAATCGCTTGAAATTCGTTATAAAGCACCGAAGCTGCTTGAGTAATGTTGCAGTCTCAGAGAAAAAACTAAATTTTGGGCTCACTTTTAAGCGCATTACAACAACTATAACGTAATATTGCAAGCATTTTATATGAACGCATTATTGCATGCACTTTAGCATTAATTAGCAATTGAAGCGACCGGTCGATCAAGTGAGTGCAATCCAAAAAAAGCGCATATTGTACCAGAAAAATTGTAGATTTCGATTTTTCTGTGCTGAAGCAAGAATAAATCACATTTTTAAAACTTTTCGACTGTCCGTTGTAAACAACTAAATGTTTACTTCTTCCCCCAACGTCGCCGAATTCTTTCAGAGTATTAATTATCCTACACGGAAAATGATAGTAAACGTTTTCAACAATCACTTAAAAACAAATAGTATTTTCTAAACTTTAAAGTATTATCCAATCAAAAATCGGACCTATCAAGCTTAATAATAATCCACTACATATAGTCGAGCCTTTTGTAAAGTAAAGCTTTTAGCACATATCATATAGGTGGTAACTTCTGACGCATGAACGATGCACATTTAATTGCTTCACTCAAAAACATCCACTTTTACCGATAAAATAAACAAAACCGAACTAGCAGCACGAATCGATCATAGTATTCAATGAATCGACGTATAAAATAATTAAACACCTTGCAAGTAGATCGCAGAAGTGAAGCGCCACCATTGCCCAACGAAACCGAATCAACTCGTGCAATGTGCACAAGCATTCAAACGTCGAAACCGCCCGCCTGCGAGCTCAGCAACCATACACGATGCAGTGAACATACATCTATAGGCAGCTGCTCTCGTTTCTCAATCATCAATGGTGGCTGAGTAGTGACTGCGAAATGCGAATATGCACTTCACATAGCAAAATGTTAGTGAGCGCTGCATATTCATCGCACTGGGCGTTTCAATTGATCTACCTGCTGGAATTGCAAGCAAAACGTTACGAGGCGAGAATGGGTGGAAGACGAACAAATAATATGGATGGAGGAAGGCATGACCCCATCAACGGGGCACAAAATAAACGAATTCCCGGCCATTCGGTCACGAAAGTGACCTTGTTATCCAAGAGGACCATCATCGAACTGAAAATGGAATCCTTGGGCATACTTGCGTAACCCCAAACTTAGGCGCTCCTTTTCTGGACAATAACAGCATTCATAAAGTTTAATGCGCTGAAATAGCGCTTTCTTATGCTCCATAAGCATTAAATTTACACTCTATGATGCAGACAAGTGTTCTGGCTGTGTGTAAGAGAGACAGCGGAAGGCTGCTGGAAGTTTTGCAAACCAGTTTCCGCCATTTTCATTTGAATACGATTCCGTTTCTCTGATTGTTTCCAGTCGAAATATTTGCTTTCAGCTTTTATTTCGGACCACCCTTTGAGAGCGGTTGAGATTGATTTTAAAATGCCTTGATGAGTTGGGGTTATCCAGACAGTGTTACGGTATCGCTGTAGCTAGAAAATATTTACGCGTCGCACGCTATTAGGGCACTTGGCAAACTTCGGCGATCATCGTTGCTGTTTTATGTACTCGTTTCCCATTTGTTTTCATCGATTCAGCGTGGTTTGGCATAGGTTAATTTGCAGAGCTGGATATTAGCTGCAGATATGCGTTAAATTCCAATTCGTTCTAGATACAGTGAATTCCTTTCAAGCATAAGATGTTATATGAGTGTATGAAATCACAAAAAGAATACTAGTGATATGCAAAAATAATTGCCATGAAAACTCGAATTCAATCCTGCGAAATTGCAGCATTTCTCTTTCCTTGCAAAACGAAGAAAACGGAGAATATATGAAGCCATTTCCTCAAATATAGTCTCACAGTACTTTAGAGGAAACGTATCAAGGAAAGGCGGCGGATTATATTTGAAGATGAGGCTGGATTCAAAAGGGAATTGTGCTGGCTGGTCCATCCAGAAAATGAAAACGCATTCCAGAAAGAACTAAATTATAAAAAGACTTTTGTGTGAAGATGTCGTTGAAAGAGGAGGCGAGCGAATGAGGATTAAATTCAAGAGGGAAGGCTGAAGTTGAGAGGTGCTTGAACGAGGTCCTTTTTTCTAGGTGTATTTACGTTTTTAATTTTTATTAAATTTCTGAAAACTTTACAGATATTATGAGTGCTTTCTATATCCTCAGAAATGATCTAATGCAAGTTTTTTTTTTTTGCAGTTTTCGAGAGAAATTATTTCGCTTTATATTATTAGACCCCCAGTTAACTTTATTTATCTGTGTCGTGTTAATTTAGTGTGATACTGTGAAAGGGATGACCCGAAGTGCAAGCGGGACGTACCTATGGAACTTGAGACGCTGTTCTCATCGATGCTTCATAATTTACCACTTTGCCGAGATTAAACAAATAGCGAAAAATTTTCATGAATTTGTATGAATGGTTGTAACTGTTCAGCTATGCATCTCATCTGCACCTATTTTTTGACGTGTCTCTAAGGGCTTACATGATGCAGAAGGGTGTCAGGTATTATATTCGTAGGGGATTTTTTGCTTGAAAACTCGAATTTATCATGAACTGATAAAGTAAGTCGATGGAACAACTATTCAGTAGTTGTGATTAGTGAAAGATGCAATTGTTGACTTCTTAAGCTATAGATTTCTTCCTAATTGGTCGTAGCTTCCTGACAGTCTTTCAGATTTAGTAAATTTTGTGCTCATTTAAGGCAGATTATTTAGCATTTTATTGTGCTATTCTTCGTCAGAACCTTAAATGAACATCAAATATTATTCATTTTGTTTTGACAGCTCTAGCATTAAACGTAGATCATATATTACTGTACGCGGGATACTACTGTGAGGTCGATACCGTTATTTGATAGGTCTAACATTAAACGTAGATCATATATTACTGTAAGCGGGATATTGCTGTGAGGTCGATACCTATAAATATTGCTTTACGCGGGATATTAGTGTAAAGTTGATACCGTTACTTGATAGGTCTGACATTAAAAGAAGATCATATAAATATTGCTTTACGCGGGATATTAGTGTGAGGTTGTTACCGTAATTTGATAGGTCTAACATTAAAAGAAGATGATATAAATATTGCTTTACGCGGGATATTACTTGAAGTCGATGCGGCCAACACTAACACTTACTTTCATTGTTCACTCTTCACCACATCTCATCGTGTCGATAACACTTCGTTCTGCTTGGTAAGTTAAATTATCCATTTCTTATACTCGTTTCGTATTTAACTATTCTTATGCGTTGATTTTGCTTTATTATTGCTCTTCCCCCCATTTTTATATTACTCTCACTTTTACATTCTAATATGGCGTTCTACACAATTATTCACAATATTGTTAGCATATTTGCTTAAAACTTTTTAACTTTCTTTGTTTGTTTGACGGAGCGCCATATTCTTTTTGGTCATGTCATATATTTTATGGACTCTGCATTATTATCGATTCATTCAACTATTCGTATATAAATTATCTAACTAAACGTTTACTAGCTTACTTACTATTCCATGTTTAAAAACTTTTTAGATAAACTCTATTTGGTTCAACGCGCTTTCTATTTTAAAAGATAGAACTAAAAGTAACTCAACAAAAAAAAAAAAGATTGTAATTGACAGAAGAGCGTTTTTATGCATCTGGATGAAGCTAAGGGGGAGAGGGAAAGAGGAACGAGGGCCTGCAAAAATGAAGTGCAATTTTGCTCGGCATGACATGAGTGATGAGCCACTAATTCCCTCATGCCGACAATGGCTCTCTTTGGGATGGTTTGTGGTGCGCGCGTGCTATTGGGATGTGACCATTTGGTGCGGTGGCGGCTATACCAATATTTGCCCCTCTAAATCGTCAGCGGCAACCCTCCCACTTTGCATCTTCTCTAATGTCTTACTCTGAGCTTCCACTTGATGTGGTCAACCATTTCCCACCTTCCCGCCTATCTTCTCTTGCTCTCTATTTAATTAAGTTGCTTGTTTTAGCTCTTTGTGCACACGTTTTGTGCATAGAGCGTGAATTCGTCGGTTCATGTAGGAGCAAAATTCGGTAACTTAGTCCTTTTCATTTTTATGAGTGCACCTATAAATCGAAGGCATGAGGGAAAATAAGTTCTGTGACCAAAAGCATCTTCAGAAATGCCACACCATCTCAAAAGCACAACTGCAAAAGACATAGTCCAAAATTGTCTCATCTAGAAGTACCGCTGCAGTGGGCATCACGGTCAATAGCGCCAATTTTATATGAGGAAATGAATGTATACAGTAAGAGGCCTTTCTCTATCGCAGTAGCTAGGTGGCTCACCTTCACGAAATGAAGACATCTGCGGCATGCACATAACTTCGGCGTCTTAAAACGATGTTGCAATTTCCGCCATTGACGACAGTACTTTCGGTGCACAGGTTTTAGTCTTACTAGACGACATTAGAACATTGATGCAATTAGTTAATTTCATAACTTTATTGGAAATTAGGGTGTTCAAATCGACTAAATTATGAAAAGACCACCTAAATTGGCGTTGAGGCTTTTGTTGATCCAATTTGTTGCGTTGCAGGCAATATGGATCGTGCTGCAACTACGCAAAAGATTTTGTTGATTGCATTTCCTGATTTCAGTCTACAGTTGCGACGTATGAGAGATATTTCAGCGAGTTGAGGTTTTATACGATGAACTTGAATAGTGATATTGTCTGGGCGAAGTTTTCCATGCCGCTTTGTTTAACTTTGAGTCCATCTCTATTCTGCTTTCTTTTTATAACACAGAAACGATCTTTTCGCACTGTCACAACCAACAATTTAATGCCTCAGTTCGGAATTGATCTTGTTCGAACTTCGTCCAAAGATTTCGCCCCTGTTTGCTTTTCAGGTCTAGTAACACTAAGCAGTCTATCTTATTCATTCTTATTCGCTTAGAGTAATTTGTGTGCGCGATACGCATCTTATCTGTGCCCATATTTGTCTATTCAGTAGCTCTAATTCGGAAACCACAAAGGGCAAGGCTAAGAAACGAGTACAATCTGTGCTATTAGATCGTTCCGATCTCCAGTTTCGCTTTAATTGATAGCTTTCTACAAGGTTAAAAGTAACTTTTAAACCTAAATTGAACTTGAACTTGAACAGTGATATAACAAAAACGTTTAAATCCCACCTAAATTATAAGCACTAAAGAGAAGAGGTGGATGATAAAAACGCTCAGTGAAGTTCATGGGTGCGTTCGCAGTTCAGAACAAAACTGACTACCAAACGGTCTTTTGGAGGGAATGATGTTCGTCGGTGGATGTATGGCGTGCAAATGCGATTGAAAAAGTTTTCTTCATTGGAGGACAACTACTAGGCTTCGGTGCAAACTTTAGCTCCTCTTGCTTCATCATAACATGTTTGTGCGATTATGCTTCTTTTATGCTCATTTAATAATCAGTTTAGCCCCAACATGAACTTGGACTAGTAGAAGAGTCAAACGAGCTTTTTTTTTGCTTAAAAACTGCCTGTCTTCTGTGCCAGCCTTTAACAGCAACGAGCCGACACTTTGTTATATATGGCTGTTGCGAATTCCTTTTTGGTTTGCACTGTTGACCATGGACTACCGCATAGGCTTAAGCTTAACCCTATACCTGTCCACTAATGTAAACTTCTACCATTTTGAGCGTATATGCGGCCGCAGCAGAAAAAAAATTAGCGTCGAAATTTTTATATTGTTTCAGTTTGTTCAACATTTCTTTCATAAGTGGAGTTGTTCCACTGATGACGTCACCATTTCAGCGGGCATGAAGAATAGAACTGTGTTAATAAGTAGAGTAGTTTAAATCTCTCTCGTTGTATGGTTATGCCAAGTCCATATAATCTCTAGATTGTATTGATGAGGCGGGAATTTGGCCATGTTTGATGCGTCCTACTAAACGACTCAATTCGCACTCACTTCTTTGGCTTCTTTGCTATATCTTACTTACCCATTTCCCATCTTTTCGTTAAACTGACTAACTGCTGCAAAATATTGCGATGCACGCATCACACAGATGTAGCTCGCTGCCTCAGTCTTATAACGTTAGGAAAGACATGTGTCAACGCTAAAGGAAGCAGTCATCGAAGCAATTACAGCGAGGATGAAGGAATAGGGATGCAATGAAAGCCAATGGCAAACTTCACAGAGGGCAACGAAATTATGGCGTTGATTTTGGTTGAGGATTGAAAGATGGTCATCGGTGATGGCATGTCCCAGTCATCGTTATTTTATTATATTCACATGATGCACTTGACTGCGCGTCGTCGAGAATCGCTTCTGGTCTAATCATCGTTCCTCCCTTCATTAACGACATATTGCATAGCATGCGGACAACGTTTCCCTTAACACAACACAAACATTTTCAGTCAATCTCTTTGCAATCTAGGAAGGATATTTCGTGTTGCTATTTGGGCTTTCATGTTCCCAATTCTTACACATAATCTTTCCCGATCTTCCTCAATTTTCGGGTCACCTTCTCACATTAGCTCTTCTTAAGTTCATTTCGCCTCAAATTTAGTCGATCCCTCTGGTTACAAAAGCTTGCATAAGCTCTTCGAATTCTCTTCCGTCTTTCAATTTAACCTTTTCCTTTAGCAAGCCGAAATAATGCAGCCAAGAATAAGATTCGATGACTAATGTTATTTTACAACGGAACAAACTTTATTGGTAATGACGACCAGTGGGGAGGACAAGGCTCGTTTGTTTGCTCACTTAAGTTTGTTAGTGCTAATGGTTATGCGCGCAATTAAATAAGCCTATCAGAGCAGCTAGCGTTATATCCGCTTTTATAGTTCTTCTCACAGGAACAGTTAGTTTCAAATAGCTAGCAAGCTTTGAGAAATGGGCAGTGAAGCATTTAGGTTTCAAGTAATTTCACTGCTTCAACAAATCTTTCGTGAAAAATTTATCGTTTGCGATTAGACTAGTGTAGAATAAAACTTTGACCGGTATTTAGAGGTGTATATAAATTTTTAGGCCATTTTTAATGATTGAAGTTGACGAATCAAACTGAAGGTTATACTCATCAAGTTTTGTGACGATAGCTTAAGTTGTTCTCAAGCAAAAACCATTCTCGAGAGAGGTGGATAGGTACACAAAAATGTGCGTAGGGGCAACGTCACGATATTCAACTATGCAAAAGCAAAGCCATGAAAGCGCATAAAAAGATTAAAAACGCAATAAAGTGATCTCAAGCTGAAATGTGAGCGGTAACGAAATATCAACCGATTCAAACGGGTACATTTGCTTTCACTGAAATATAAAACTAATGTAAAGTTTGCAGTATGGGGCTTTTGATTAAAGACGGGTCGAGTGACAAATGCGGCAAATATGGTCCATTGGAAACTACGCTCACCCTGAAGCCTCAATTCGAAGTCCCTTTCTTCATTAGCAACACCGTTGATGCAAATCGTTTTTGAATGTTTTTGTTTCCATTACGCAAAATAGCTTCGCGTTTGAGTCATGATAGCATTTAATCATTTTACTTATACATTGATTCTTATTTTCATGTTGGTATTGCGATCGCATTCTGTTCACTTTCGCAATGCCCCCTCCCCCCCCCCCCATCCTTCCCCCTTCCCGACCAAATTGGTTAGCGTTCGTTGACGAAACATTTCTTTAAGAAATGCCATTATAATAACCGGTTTAGCTCTTTGTGTCTTCCCTCTACTCTCTAATAATTGCTCTAATAATAATAATAATAATAGTAATAATAATAATAATAATAATAATAATAACAACAATAATAAGTAATAATAATAATAAGAAGAAGAAGAAGAATAACTAATAATAATAATCACCCCTTATACCATTATATGTTGTTCGGAAGCGCTCGTTATTGAAGTCATATCATTTATATAGGCTTGTTCTATGTGTGAAACTTGCATATTTATTAGCCGTTATTAGAATAAAGTAACTACGAAAGGTCCCTAAGTTTTGTTTTATTCTGTTGCTGGTATCGATTTCCCGAACGAGTGCAACGTATGACTCGTTTTCGGTTTACCATAAAACTATGATGGCCTTTCAAAGTGTTTAGCAGTCTATCACAGAAGTTGACCTCTTTTGGCTTTTTCACGCATTCGCTATTAAAAAATAGCGCATTTTAAACCTTCCGTGTTCTATACAAAAATTGGACCTTTAGAGTTTTTGCCGATATACATATAAAAGTGAGGAAATGTTAAAAAAAAAAAACAAACAAACAGTTTGAACTTTTGAGAAACTAATCGAAATTGATTCTGTTTTTGGAATTTTCGGTCATTCGCTGCAAAAATTTTAACATCTTAAGTCATGAAGCATTAAGGGTTTTTCCCTAATATTTTGAAAGGTTTTTGAGATGAGATATTATTGGTGGAAACCTAAAACTGCCACCGAAAATATGATTTCATAATAGGCTGGGAATCATCGAGAAGGAACACTTGAAACACTGGGGCACCGAAATAAACGTATTCATCTACACTTACTCAGTTTCAACATCTCATCGCAAATTAAATGCAAGTTATTAGTTATAGATTGTGTATTTTAATATTCTCTAAATGTTTCACTTTCTGCGGTCAACTCAGCATGAACTGTGATAGTTGTGCAGTAGAGGTTATTGCTTTGTTGTTAGTTAAGCTCATCTTTAGTGAAAACAATTTTGTAGATGAATTTGAATTTCGATATGCTGTAGTAGCACAATTGGTTATCGTTGTCATATGTTTTGGCAATATCGTATTTTCAATATTTTTACTCAAAAAATTTACTTTAAAAATATTAGTGAAGTATTACTTGTCTTGGAATGGGGTTATCATTCTAGCATATAATCACATCAACAAGTTGTTGGCATTGATCGATCACCTCTTTTTATTGGACGAAAGAAAGTATTCAATCGCAAATTATGTGCTAATTTCTGCAGCATTCAACGCTTCGAAACATTTTGCTCTTGATCGAATGTACGAGTAATCGATACCTTTGTAATCAGAGCATAATTTCCTGGACATTCTTTGCGCTACTACGGGACAGTCTGCAGTGTTCGTCTCTTTGGTTGAACACTTATTTGCATTATTATTTGTGCAATTGGTAATGACATCTCATCATGGCAATAATGATGAGCTTGCCAAATTTGTCTTCTTCGATCACCTACATTTAATTGTTTATCTGAGTTAATGCGCCATAAATAAGATAAAGTGAGTTCAATTTTGACGAAATATTTCCTTCAACTTAAAGAGTAAAACATCTAACGGCATGTTGTCGTTGTTGTAATCGGTTAAGTGATCGTCACATTACTGACGAGTGGTGAACATAGGGCAGCGCAGAGAAAAATTATAATCCCGTTCACGACATTCATAACGGCCCCCACCCCACCGTCGTCGATTTATGTGAGTTTATGCGCGCGCCACTGCAATTCCCGCCCATTGATAGAGCAATAGAGCACTGTGACGTGTCATCGTTTGCAATATCACATCTTTGCATCTTATGTCATTCTTATCGGAAAACCATTACTTTATAATCTACATAAATATTACACTAATAGACATTTAACGAAATCGACAACAACAACAAGTCCCAAATTGGAGATCTCAAGTTCATGTCGTGTCACGCCTTACCTGGGGAACCCTGAGCTCAATCTGCTCACCACCTCCATCCGGCTTCTGAAAGCTCGATGGATACCAAAGCTATTATTCCTTGTTTTTGCTACATTTAGCGCTGTTTTACTATCGTTATTCTGTCATCAATATCATTTAATAGTACCACTAGTATTTAGTATCAACTATCACGAATGCATAACGATGAGTGTTGCAGTAGCATCACGTTCCAGAGATCAAAAAGAATGCAGATGCTCGCTGGAGGTCGGCGAGAAGAGGCAAATAAAGAGAGTGGGCAATATTGAGAGACCATTCCCAGAGAGATCGCCTATGAAGGGAGCAAGATTGACATGTAGCTGTCCTTGAATTGTGACGCTGGAATTATCGTATGTTGTGCTACTCTACAAGTTTCGACTCGAATACGATCTCTTCGAAACGCAGTTTATTTGCATGTCATCTGCAGCTCCTTTTACTGCCTTCCAGCATGCACCTGAATTCTTTTTTGTCTCCTTTGACTACAAATTTTTTTGACAGCAGTTGTACCCACAACAGGTGGACGTTCTCAAAGTTATTCTGCATGGCTATTCTAGTCAGTACTGCGAGAAAAAAGAAGCACTAACAGTGCAAGAGTAAACTGCAAAGGGGGGGNAACATGTAGCTACTTTTCCATAGAATTTGTTCCATTTTTTTCGAAAATCTGAAAATTTCCTGAAACGATTTTAAAAAAATCACTTCCACAGTTCTCGTTATTTCGATTTGGCTATTGAATGATGCGAAAACGTTCTTCTAATTTTATGAAACTTTAGGCAAAGAGAGCACAATCTTTTCACTCTTGCTCGTTGATCCCTCTTACAATTGAAATATGAGCATCGATCTCGTTTTGGCGTATCCGTTATAAGCGATTCATCATAGTTTTTCTCGCATTATTGACATTTCTGTTTCACTCTTCAGTACTACCTATTTCCGGTTCGTAGTCATTAAAGCTTTATAATTGTTGTCCTCTTCAGTTAGATGCGTCGGTTGAATGCGTTTTGTTTTCCGCGCAAGTTGAACCACTAATGCTTAGTGCATTCATCCCCATCGTTAATAGCAAACTGATTGTGCAAAGTTTTTTTCGATGGTGGCCTGTCATTGCAACGACCGACTTGTTTTGTTGACGTTTATCTAAAGGTCGCTGTTCCTGCTCGCATTTGATCTCTTTAAGAACAACTTCTGAGAGAAAGTCGCGTAAAGGAAACTCATCACTTATTATATTCGCACCGTCTGCTTGTTTTTCAGTAATATGATCTTGTTGTAGGGTGAAAAGACATGAGATCTAATTTGCTTTCTTAGTTATTACATTTTCAGCGTTATTTTACAAGCAGTTTGCCTCTCTTTCAAATGGTTAGATCAGCAATCGATTTCACCACTGTGGGCTTTAATGCATGCAGACGAAAAAAGGTTTCCTAAAAATATAAGTGGGGGAAGGGATTCTCGGCTGTTCCGTTTCTGAAAACAGTGCACCTGAAAGTATACTCCTAGAAAGTTTGGCGACAAGCTGAGAATTTAAAAGGGTGGTGTTAAAGGGCTATGCAGAGTCAACAGATCAAGGGCATTCTCACGGCAAATATTTTCGCTTTTTCGATAACATCATCCATGGGACCTTTGAGGGCAAAAAGATCACTGACAGCTTCTGGCGACGTCCCTAACTGTGAAAACGATTATAAAACAACGTTTATTTTATAACAAGAGAGTATTAGTAAAATGGAAATATAAATGCATTCTCAGCTCTAAACAGAACAGCGGTGACAAATAATTGTGCTACTTTCAATAGTTTTTATTACCTATTTACGAAACCAAGCAAGCAGTAAGAGTTATGAATTGGCATTGAGTTATGAATTTCTTTGTTTAGATCGTTCTCTATATACCTATTACAAGAAAACCCTTAAATGCATAATGGCCCTAAATTGTAGCACAATATTAGATTCGCTTTTTTCCATCATCTGATTGCATTCGATGTTCACGCTCAAATTGTTATCTTAAAGCGCAATAGCATTGTGCAATGGCCGATGCGATGTCAATGAAATTTCGTAATATAAATATTACGAGGTTGGAAATGTGTATTTTTCATCGAGTAGTTTTATGTACTTAACAATACCTCCGGGAAATGCGAGAAAATAATCAAGAGCAAAAAATGCAGAAGGCGTATATCTCTGCTGTGCTATTGCATAAAGAATTTCCAACTTTTCAATGCAACATTTTCGACATCACCACACTTAACAACAACCGCTGGTGGTGAATGTGAGCGGTTCTAAGGAAAGCCTGCAATAGGATCCGAAAAGTTTGGTCACTCACAACATTATTGCAGTGAATTTCTACAGGGTACATTTTTGCAGGAAATATTCTTAGGGTACGGGGATAGGGGTGGGCTGATTTCTGCAACTGCGACCAAAATTACGCTGGATTACCCATTCGCTAAATATCGTCTGAATAAGTATAGTGAATACTGAGAATAGAATATGCCAATGGAGGAACAGAAAAGCTCCTGACAGTTTTTTTTTTTCACAGAGCAAAAGGCGTTTAATGGAAGAATTTCATGTGCGTTCAACTCGTCATGTTATTTCGATTGCCTTCTATATGAGCTGCGTATGCACAGCAAACAACACGTTTCTTTGTTCGACCAACACTTATGGATTACGTTAATGCAGGGGTGACGTTTTTCGGTGAAAGAGTGAATAAGGGGAGCGATGTCCCACCGGCGAGTGATTTGCCGGAAAGTTCCGTGGATGAAGGTGGAGGGGCAGGGGAAGGAGCTGAAGAATTGAGAAACTGTTCGACTATCGATATTCGCACGTCACATTTATTTTTCTCTTGCTAGTGCTGCGATATGCTCACCTCAATGTCAGTAGCAACAGCATCTAAGCCGTTATAATTTATAATTGTAAAGGGGTAATCCAAATGACATCTCACATTCCGCAATTCCACACTGTTCACTGGAAACAGCTGATTGGGTTTACTTGCCCATCGCAAAATTCTTATCTCAGTTCGTACTAATTATTGAACGGGAAATAGAACGAATTGACGTCAATAATGCCACTCCCCATTTAAACAGTTGATTGCTTCGCAATCACCAATATTCATACATTCATGCTTTCCATATTCGATAACTTCCTAATAACGCAACTTTATATTCAGTTCATGTTGTGTCGTTTTTCACTGTTCTTTCTATTTTATTAGTTTTTATGTTTTGAGCATACGACAATGCTGTATTTTTTCGTGTATGTCTATCCTTTTATCTCTTTTGCACTTTCAGTTCTGATCAAAGTGAGTGTGAAATGCAACACAGGATGAACCTCTTATACTAACTGCCAACTTCAGCCATTCGACTTCGAAGTATGCTATAGAAAATTTGCGTGCATTCTGCAACCAGTCTGGCTGCGTCTTGCACAGATAACAGACAAGCAATGAGGAGTGCCAAAGGAACTGAGATTATATGCGTTCTTGTAATTACGCTCACACCAATTTCATAAATTGGTCATAGATGACAAGGCACGCGCAATAATCAGTTCGCGCTTTATGTGATCAGCCACTCATGAGATCCAACCCATATGTGAAAAACGCAACTCGATCAGTTTTCAAAAATAACATAATTTTTAGGCCGTTCACTTACTTGTCTGCAGCTATTTTCGTTATTTATAGATTAGTGTGAAACTTTGTATGAAAGGTCATCATATAGTGTACGTCAAATTTTTAACCTGCAAGTTCCGCATTCCCAACCTGAAGCTGTTGGCGAGGCAGATGAGCATAGACGCACAGACACAGCTCAGTCAGTCGCCAGCTTTACTGGGAACGTTGTTTGTCAACAAGGTTTTGTCTGTCTTCAGCGCCACTAAAAAGTTTTCTGTTTGCAAATAAACGAATAAACAAATTTGAATCGACGAGTGATCGATTAGTTCAGCGGGCAGTGATTACCTAGCACTTTATCGGGTGAATTGTTTGAGAGTGTATCATACTGTCGGCCATTAACATATTTTTAAGCACGTATTTTACGTGCTCATCAACATCAAGAAGATTTTATTCGATCATTGCCGTCATCATTTCTTCCGCACCACCTTTCAGTCACCGTTTTTTCCGCACCGCTATCCAGTCATCGTTTCATTCGCACCCCCAGGTGCATGCAATTGCAAAAATTTGCGTTTGCAACGTTCACTATTCATTCATTCGCTACTTCCGAGAAGCATATTTCGTGCCAACCTCTATGATGTGCATTGGGTAACGCCAATACCCAACTATTTAGTATGTTCTTACGTGCCACTCTCCACTCATTGCAAGCGCATCTACTCTCTAATGCAGGCATAATAATTTCTAGCTACTTGCATGAATAACATTTCCCAAAAGTTTTCCACTTTCTGCTGATGCACAAAATCTGCCTCATGAAAAAAAGATCCAAACACAAAAAAGGTCGATTAACACCACAAATATTGTTGTCTTCAGCAAATTCTTTCGTTGTCGTCTTCGGCCGTATCTCTATCGTTCGTGTTAATTATCGTTCGAACGAAAAACGTTTCAAGTTTTGTTATGTTGAAATCGTTGAGTACTTAGGACGGCGCTTTTTCCACTTCAGAAAGCCGACAAGAAACCAATCACCATAAGCCGATTCGCACTTTTTCAATGGCAAGATGTGTTGTTAGTTGAAAGGAGTGTAGTATGTACCCGGCGATCAATGAAAGCACCTCTAAAAATTTCTTTGTTACATGTTACATGACATTTATTGAATAATAGCAAATGTGTTACTGTAATGCATTTGTTTATTATTGGTGATGAGTAGAATTTACTCGATTAATTGTTGCCTTCAGTACAAGCAGCTCATTTCTTTTTGTATATCATTTCAGATTTTGCATAAGACATAATTACCTGATATAGGATTATAGCCAAGATATAGGGGAAGAGGAGTTTCTCTCAACTGACCCACAGATCGCTTAATGAATGTCTTTAGCGGTAGATTGTGAGGAAGTTTTGAGAGGCTCTCAGAAACACATGAGATTGCAAATCTCTCTTCAGTGAATTCCACTCCTCCCTCCCCCTAGTCAGTTTTCGCCCACTCTAAAAAATTCGAAGCTATTATAAGTCGCACTTCAGTTATATGTTCATCGTCAATTGTAAGTGCACTCCCGATCATGCATCCCTCACTTACTTCAAGGTAACAGCTGTTATTATTTGACTTTGATGTATCATCCAGCATTTGTAATATCCATACCCTCAGTTTTTGATGCATCGCATCGTTGGAAAACTCAAAAAGTCTTTGGTTTCTACCTACCATATTCCGTCGATGATTTAGAAGAATACCAAGTCCCTTTTCGCTTGTAAATTTCTTCTTGATTGTATATCCTTTTAAAATGATAGCGAAGCTTTAAGCTTTCTGATATATGAAAAGGGTCGCACTGCATTTCTTTCGGGTAGCGTTTTTCCCGGAGGTATTACTGGCTGCATTTTTCATTTCATCTTTCATATCTGAGTCACGAATACGTCGTCATTTTCAGCTTAAGCGGTGGTTTCACCTGATTCTGATTGCTGCAAATGGAAATGCAATAGCAAAATTGGCTTTTTCTTCATTGATTTTAGCGAGCTGAACAATATTTTATGGGTGAAGCAACGATCACTTCGTTTTTATCGGAAACATCTCTGGTCTAACGAAAGAAGTAACGAGTTTGAGCAGTTGCCTTTCACTCATTTGCATTAAAAATTTATAAAAATGAGACGTTCTTTTTGAAATCTAATGAAAAGAGCTGTTCATGATAATGGTTGCCCCAATCTGGTTTAAAAAAATTGCAATAAAAAGGAATATAGGTGTTTCACTCGTTAGGTTCACCTGTTCAAGGATCCTTTTTCGATAAAAAAGAGCGACTAATTGAATGTATTTACAATAGCGGTATACCACTGCAACGTTATGCGCTTCTGCAGATTCGCGTTTGTAACGCTGATTATTGCGATGTCGTGTCTCTACCTACAATACTCGTAATTTCAGTGTACGAAAGATGCAGCCACAATTACGAAATTTAAGAAATATAATGATAGTATAAGTTACCGTACGCTGACTGCTTATCCCATCATAAACAATGAGTCACCACTGGAAAAAAATTGCGTGCATCTTGCATTGGTCATCTTCTCATTTCTACATCGATCAGGCCGTAGAAAAAAGCGATCTTTTGTATATAAGCTCATACGGTAGGTTGGACTAATTAAAATGTCCATCATTTGTTGGTAGCAATATGGAAATGGTTGCTAAGATGCTTGGCATCCTGATCTATTTGTTGATCGTATTTTGTTGTCATTGTAAATGATGACAGCGACAGTAATCATCACTTGTAACTTAAGATTAGCAAAGGATATAACATTTAATAGTAGTGAAATTGAATTCGAAGTTCAAGAATGTGACGTGATAGAACAAAGTAAATATGCAGATCGGAGGCGGATTGAACATAGAAGCTTTGAGAAAACAACTGCAGTCTCAGTGAAAACAACTGCTTTCGAAACGCTTTTTGCAATAACAAGAGGCACTTTGTTTCGAAGACATATTTCGGTCGATTCATTTAACTGGATGAAAGTGTAAGCGGTCCGGCGATAAGATCGTTGAGAATTTCATAAAAGAAAAGGCAATCACTGATAAGAGAGCTTAGTGCACGGCAAGTTGTTTCATGTTTCATTTTGACTCGTTTTCTTGAAAGTTTTCTCGATTTTATTATAGTTTGTGCGTTTTGGAAGTTTGAAATCGGTTGTTGATATGTACTTTTGCAGCATAATCTCATAGGTTTGTAGCAGTAATGAATGCTGAAAAACTTACTTATACCGAATGTGTGTGTTTCGCTTCTGAGTTCAACATTCACGCGTGTCTGTTAAGAATTGCTGCTGCTTCAAAAAGCGGCATGTAAAAGTGTTTGGTGAGAGGTGTAACCAGTTGATCTCTTCATTTTGGTATAAAACTATAATTGCGCTTCTCTGGGATATTAGGCTCAGCCTCAACCAAAGTATGCTCAAACGAAGTGTATGTGCCTCTGTACCTTTGTGTTGCGTATGTACATGCGAGCTCGTTAATATGTGTTTGTGTGTGTTCCCTTGTGTATGTTTATTTGCTTGTATGGGTGTATGCATGCGTCTTTGTGCGCGCATTTATGCGAATGTTTTTGTAGGTCCGTCTGTGTCTGTGCGCGTACCTGTTCGAACAGTGTCGATGGCACTCGATCGAATGCCACGAACAACAGCTGCGCCGTCGGATAAAACTGTTTCCTCTTAGAGTACCCATTGCTTAAATTTATATCTTGTTGTCATTCTGTCCGTCGTTTTTATAGACTGCCGCATTTGAAGTAGGAACTGCCAGTTAAAACGCAGATAGATACCTCCATTGCCAACCCCAGATTGCTTATCTACCTAAGTGGGCTTTCAAATAACCGTGGTTGAATCAGTTATCCAGTAGCTTGGATCACAGTCGTTTACTTATCTTAGTTTCCCAGTTTTAAATAAAAAACATTCTGTGGCGGTAATGTTCCAGAAGGAATGTTCGTTGACGTATTTGATGCATCTCCGCTTGTCTCGTTCTCCCTCTTTCAAACTCCGTCTCTAGAATCTCTCTCGTAAAGAACCCATCATTGATCGTGTCCAATCTATGATTGTTTAGTTGCGCGACCTCAGCGCGTTGTGGAAGTATAGCCACTGTTTAATTATTGTGAAATAAGCGTTGTTATTAAATGATTAAAATTAGGCGATTATTTTATATATATATATATATATATATATACGACTATATATATATATAGTCGTTAAATTCGTGCATATTTTTTTGTAACACTTGTCGACCGCAAAACGTTTTTCTTCGGACAGAAGTGTCACATATGCTAGCTTTCGCGTAATGCATATAGTGCCCTTTCCCGGAAGAATTTTGTTGGGGACCCGTCCTCCTAGGCCTCCAAGTTTTCGACCCCGAATGCCAACATTAAATGCATTCATGTCTTCAGCGCGCTAAGCACAGTCATTTTTTTTTATCGCGTGTGCCACTTACTCATTGGTCGCTACTCTCTTCCATTCTTCATTCTTTTCTGCCTTTGTTCATCACTGAATACAACATTCAATTGCATCTCTACAGCTCCATTCGATATACACTATTTCTTCACCCCCAATTAGAAATCCTCGTATAAGATTACAACTAACGCATATGGAGTTGTTTGGTATCTATGTTCGTGAGCTCTTCATATGCAGCGTAATATTTTGAGGGCGTTGGCTCGACTGTTTTCCTTTACCCGACCATTAAAAACATTCTGCAGAAAAAGTTGACTTGTGGAGCCGGTTCGATCCTTTTTTCGTCCAACGGTTGATTCAACTCGCAAGTGGTGGATGGTTGAGGGTCAGAAATTTCATGGTTAGTAATGAATGCACAGCAGGGCAGAATGAAGAAGAGGGAATTCCTTGCACCTTTTGCTTATACTTCCTCCTCATAGCAGTGAAATGCCGATAATTGAGTCACTTAAGTAATACGACAAGAGCTGAAATTGCTTCTAGCAGATTTGATTTGAGTAGCGTTTGCTGTCCATTAATTAGACAGCTTCTTCAATTTGTTTTGTAATATTAGCAGAAATGATGGATCGATGTTTGCTGCTGGTAAGATGAGAGTGGCTTGCTGCTCGAAGAGAAACGCCACATTAAAGTAAACAAAGAGGGTAACATGATGGACTTTGTTTTTTTATTTCGAAAAGCAATGTACTGCTACTGAAATAGACGCCATCTGTGTGGCTATTAGGTCAACGCATTGCAAAAAAGGGGACATGAGACTGAGCAATAAGATAATCTTCATTTCTGCCATTTCCTTCGATTAAACTCAATTGCTAGTGCATTTTTATTGTCTTTTAATGTTTGTGCAGCATCCATCAGTATCGCTTGTCTGTTTGCTTCTAGTTCGATTAATTACTACTTACCTGCAGATCTCTGACAGTCTAAAACAAGTAGGGAAACTTGAAAAAGTTTCCGTTTTTACGGCTTCGCATATTTTATGCCACCAGTAAGGCACACATAACGTGTTTGTTGACAATGTCGCAAATGAAACAAGTACGTTATGCTTGTTGCAACATCAGCAGATGACGTACCAGGATTGTTTTTGAGTGCTTGTATATGTGTAGTGCCTCCTTTCGGAACGCCTCCAGTATGTGTTCGTTGATATTTGCAATACCCGTTCACTGAGGACATTTTTAGTGAGCGGAAGATGAAAGGTGCTAAATCCAAAGGGTAAGACTTGACTCAACCATGTTTACACCCATGCGTAGCTGAGTTATGACGAGGAGAGGTACTTAGCATCAGCTATTTCTCTCCCCCTAACGCTTTTGTATTATTCGTTAAAGTGATATTTTTTAATGAACTCTATGTTAGCTTTTCACTGTATCACTGCCAATCATTTGAAAGCCTTGAGAAAACATAAAGCATGAAACATTTATAAGTCGCCTCTCATTAACGATGATTAAATGTCTGAATATGGAATAGCGGAACACCTCAGGTCAAAGAACTGCGATGCTTATTCACAAAAATTGATAGGTCACCCGAGCTTCCTTGTAATTATGACTCGAGCAAATAAGGGGGGTGCGAACGTATGATGTCGCATAAACTCCTTTGCAAATTCGATTCGTAATTCGAGTAGATAGTTTTATGAGTTCTCTAATAACAAGTCGCTCTCGTCGACACACACTCTCTTCTCTATGCACTAGCCGCCTGGACACGTCGGCAATGTTCCCGTCTGTAGCCGTCGTCTTCGTAAATGTTTGCTTGTTTCAACGCGTTCTACGTCTCTTTTTCGAAGTGTCATAAACGAAGGCTATCGTTGAGTGTGCTTCTTGCTGTGTCATCGTTGCAATAATTAATGACCATTCGAGAAGGCTGTGAAGTTACAGCAATATGTATGTGACATTGTTTTTTATTGTGGTCAGTGAGTGAAAAATGACATGAACTTGACAGCACTTCACCAGTAAAAAATTGTTGTTTATTTCTTGTTGTGCGGTTGAGCACTGCTACTTATTCAACAAAATTATTTAGATAATGTTCATTGTTATGGCATCTTTTTTTTGCGATGCAATTTAGAATAGCTACTCAAGTGGAGTGATACCAAAGTGAGATTTTGAAGGCGTAATTAATTTCGTTGAGCGTCTTCAGTGTGAAAGAGTTGTAGATTCAGGAGTCCGTTCATTTAAGGGTCGACTAAAGAATGTGCGTCAACAGTTCTTCACCAAATGGTGGTTGAAGGCTAAGATAGTGCAGATTACAGATGGCAACATGTCATAACGCTAGGCACATTAAAATTCATGTCCCAATCGAATTTTAAAATAATTAAGTAATTTGCAGTCGGGAAATGTGCATTAAAAAATTAAGTAGCAACGGTTTTCGCTCCATCGTCTGCATAGAGCGTTTAACGTCGCTCTCCAATTGCAAGCATTAAATTAGTCTTTCCGAAATCCTGGTCGAGGAATCGCATTGATTCAGGGGCAATTCTTAAAGAAGATGCATCCGTTAAGGTATGCGTATCAAGGCACTCGTTAAAGTACAAACCCATCAAACGTAACAGCGATATAACCTGCAATACGGATGCTGAAAAAAAGAAATCAGTTTTTCTATGCGCATCAAAAAAATTACATTGAATTTTGCAAGTGGGCTTTACAATGGCGATAAAACACTCTTCTAATAAACATCATTCGAATATGGAATCGACCGCAGTCTGCACCGAACTCCTTAAAAGATGTTAATCGTGTCTATGCATTTCTTTTTTGTGCAGCAGCTATAGCACATCGAATGACATTTTCACGTCAATACAATGCAACGTGCACAATGTGCAATTCGAAATCAATACCTTAAGCATATATTTAAATGCGATTTGCTTAAATGAAGTTATGAATTTGTATAAATTTGCTTCATGTAGTGATGTTGTAACCAATAAGTGCAATGCGGTCAAATGCACCAATATGCCCCTCAATGATATTCTGGCGTTCAGAGGAACACCATTAGATGGTTCTTGCAAACTGCACTATAGAAGAGGGGGAGAGCGGTGTTGTACATGTTATTACTCTCTCTCTTGTGAGATGAATATTGATCGTTTATCGTTTTCATCGAGAGTGTTTTTGTGCTCTCTGACTGAATCGCTTATTTTATTGCACCTTTCATTTGATTCTGACTTGTATTTGAATTTCATGAAGCAAACAGCATTTTGTCAGACAGACGAATGCACACCAATGAATGACGTCATGCGCTTCTTAACGTCAACTGAAATTCAGATAATTTCAAGAACGATATGAAAGGCTCGGATAGCATTCGAGTATTTCAGGCGTTCGTTTTGTTATGAGATGCTTCATTATCACATCCAGCAGGTGATCAGTAGTGATGTATAAGTCAAACTAAGGGTTATATATTACTAAAAGCGTCGAATTATGGCAGAGTTAGCTGTTCTAAGCGAACGTTTCTTCGCTTCATACGACAATTTTCGTTATTCCTTTTCTTTGCTTCCCCACTTGGCTGCTTATTTGAGAGCGAGTGCTTTTATTGTCGGCCATCGTTTCGCTCAATCCCTAGATGGGTCTATCTTCTAGTTTACTAACCACATTTCTCACTTTTGTACAAAATTTGCTTCCTTAGTTTCAGTGTTCAGTGTCACTGTGAAACGTTTAGATAACGATGTCGATGCTGGGCAGCAGACATTTGAGATGCTTTGATTTGAATGATAAGAAACGGCTGCCCTCCATCCTTCTCGTAGCTTGGAGGTCGTTTTTCGAGATTATCGTTCTTGAAGTGTTTTGAGAGTGGCTTCAGTCAATAGGGCGCTCTTTTTCAATTGAAGTTCAGCTCCAAGATGTAGCAAACACAAAGTGGGGAACTATGAATGGGCAAAGAAGAGCTGCTTATAGTTGTTGAGCCGAAATGCGTTAGTTTAAAAAATTGTGGCCGTTTTAAGAGAAGTAATCAGCGATTGGGGGATCTTTCTGGTTGTGGAGATGAGTGTCTGCAGATGACCTCAATCATAAAGACAAGCATAAAGCAACAATGGCCGCTTGTCAGAAGCATTGCTTCCCTTCCGATGACACAATATCTACTTTTAGTAGTTTAAGTATCCAACGGTTCCTTGAGCAACAGCGTTGTGACACCGCCGGTGCGTGCTATTTGCTTCTCTGCGGCACCTTCACATCTCAAACCTTCGAACAGCTGTATGATAATCGATGTCGTTTAATTGTCTCTGTACGTTGGCCCTAGTCCTCGTAGTTACATGATTGTTTTTCTAAATTTCCTGCATGCGCAATAAGTGACCACTGTTTTGCTTTTATCTAAACGTCTTTTATTCGGTCCGTCCAAGATAACTCTCTAATAAATCGATGCGCGACATTTCTGATATCCGGTATGGCCTTTGCAGATCGAAACTCATCTAGTTGAGGTATCTCATGTTAGATGGGCTTGTGCCGCTGTAAACGTCGACAAGAACGAGCGAACAAGTGGATGAACGGTTGTGTGTGATTTTACTGCAGCTTAAAACTCTGTTGTCCTTTCGAATCATTCATCTCTTTTATCGCCTCACTCAGCATTCGGTAATAATGAACATCGCAGCTGTCACGGATTTGTTCCACTTTCCACTCGTTATTAATGCATCAACATTGAAAGCAACGTTTTGAAACGTGGGAAACGACCAAGCAGAGAGTTCGTCGAGGTGGTACCGCTAACAAATTTCCTTTAATTCAACATGAAATTACTGAATGGTTCATGCTGAACGAAGAGTACATTGCTAGAATCGGTGCGCTTTGCAGTTTCATGCGCATTACTCAGTCAACGATTTGAGTGTTGCAGCGCACCATTCGAGTGTTGCAACGCTCCATTCGAGTGTTGCAGCGCACCATTCGAGTGTTGCAGCGCACTATTCGAGTGTTGCAGCGCTTTTTATTCTCCGATCAAATCCACTCAGCGGGTGTTTTCACCGCGCAAGTGTACTTCAATAGTGAAAGTTTGATTTGTGTTGCAACGCTCCATTCGAGTGTTGCAGCGCACCATTCGAGTGTTGCAGCGCACTATTCGAGTGTTGCAGCGCTTTTTATTCTCCGATCAAATCCACTCAGCGGGTGTTTTCACCGCGCAAGTGTACTTCAATAGTGAAAGTTTGATTTGTGTTGCAACGCTCCATTCGAGTGTTGCAGCGCACCATTCGAGTGTTGCAGCGCACTATTCGAGTGTTGCAGCGCTTTTTATTCTCCGATCAAATCCACTCAGCGGGTGTTTTCACCGCGCAAGTGTACTTCAATAGTGAAAGTTTGATTTGTGTTGCAACGCTCCATTCGAGTGTTGCAGCGCACCATTCGAGTGTTGCAGCGCACTATTCGAGTGTTGCAGCGCTTTTTATTCTCCGATCAAATCCACTCAGCGGGTGTTTTCACCGCGCAAGTGTACTTCAATAGTGAAAGTTTGATTTGTGTTGCAACGCTCCATTCGAGTGTTGCAGCGCACCATTCGAGTGTTGCAGCGCACTATTCGAGTGTTGCAGCGCTTTTTATTCTCCGATCAAATCCACTCAGCGGGTGTTTTCACCGCGCAAGTGTACTTCAATAGTGAAAGTTTGATTTGCCTCCCACTGAGGTTCACATAATCGTTTTTTCAAAGTTTCATTGAGAAAGTTGTTTGTTCATATCATTTATGCGTTTTAATAAAATGCATAAATTCTGTGGTTGTGCTCATGATGAATCATCTGAAGGTGAACAATTACACCGTTGAAATGATACTTTACCTGCATGACTGTCGATAGCCGTAAACGTTTTAGGCTCCTCATGGCTCCGTGTTGGATATTTATTTAACTGTGGTGTTATTTCTTAGGCATTGGCATGTGAAATGGTCTCTTTAGTGAAACATGTTAGCTTGAAGCGTTAACACGTTCATAAGACAGCTGTCTCATCTCTTTGCATCATTTATATGATGTTCTCCTGTAGCCATTAGTGACGACAAGAACGAGCGAACAAGTGGATGAACGGTTGTGTGTGATTTTACTGCAGCTTAAAACTCTGTTGTCCTTTCGAATCATTCATCTCTTTTATCGCCTCACTCAGCATTCGGTAATAATGAACATCGCAGCTGTCACGGATTTGTTCCACTTTCCACTCGTTATTAATGCATCAACATTGAAAGCAACGTTTTGAAACGTGGGAAACGACCAAGCAGAGAGTTCGTCGAGGTGGTACCGCTAACAAATTTCCTTTAATTCAACATGAAATTACTGAATGGTTCATGCTGAACGAAGAGTACATTGCTAGAATCGGTGCGCTTTGCAGTTTCATGCGCATTACTCAGTCAACGATTTGAGTGTTGCAGCGCACCATTCGAGTGTTGCAACGCTCCATTCGAGTGTTGCAGCGCACCATTCGAGTGTTGCAGCGCACTATTCGAGTGTTGCAGCGCTTTTTATTCTCCGATCAAATCCACTCAGCGGGTGTTTTCACCGCGCAAGTGTACTTCAATAGTGAAAGTTTGATTTGTGTTGCAACGCTCCATTCGAGTGTTGCAGCGCACCATTCGAGTGTTGCAGCGCACTATTCGAGTGTTGCAGCGCTTTTTATTCTCCGATCAAATCCACTCAGCGGGTGTTTTCACCGCGCAAGTGTACTTCAATAGTGAAAGTTTGATTTGTGTTGCAACGCTCCATTCGAGTGTTGCAGCGCACCATTCGAGTGTTGCAGCGCACTATTCGAGTGTTGCAGCGCTTTTTATTCTCCGATCAAATCCACTCAGCGGGTGTTTTCACCGCGCAAGTGTACTTCAATAGTGAAAGTTTGATTTGTGTTGCAACGCTCCATTCGAGTGTTGCAGCGCACCATTCGAGTGTTGCAGCGCACTATTCGAGTGTTGCAGCGCTTTTTATTCTCCGATCAAATCCACTCAGCGGGTGTTTTCACCGCGCAAGTGTACTTCAATAGTGAAAGTTTGATTTGTGTTGCAACGCTCCATTCGAGTGTTGCAGCGCACCATTCGAGTGTTGCAGCGCACTATTCGAGTGTTGCAGCGCTTTTTATTCTCCGATCAAATCCACTCAGCGGGTGTTTTCACCGCGCAAGTGTACTTCAATAGTGAAAGTTTGATTTGCCTCCCACTGAGGTTCACATAATCGTTTTTTCAAAGTTTCATTGAGAAAGTTGTTTGTTCATATCATTTATGCGTTTTAATAAAATGCATAAATTCTGTGGTTGTGCTCATGATGAATCATCTGAAGGTGAACAATTACACCGTTGAAATGATACTTTACCTGCACGACTGTCGATAGCCGTAAACGTTTTAGGCTCCTTATGGCTCCGTGTTGGATATTTATTTAACTGTGGTGTTATTTCTTAGGCATTGGCATGTGAAATGGTCTCTTTAGTGAAACATGTTAGCTTGAAGCGTTAACACGTTCATAAGACAGCTGTCTCATCTCTTTGCATCATTTATATGATGTTCTCCTGTAGCCATTAGTGGTGTACAATGCGTAAGCTTTTCACTGAATTGACTATCAACGCTTGCAATCGCTTCCATCAAGTTTGCTCGGAAAATGTCAACCGCTTTCAAGCTTTAAGTTTGCCAACTTTGTTATAATCATTTGTATGTTCGTATTTGTGTGTTGATGACCGGCATGTATAGAAGAGACGCACTTAACGAGTTTGTTGTACAGAGTTGATGAGGCGTTCTATTTCTTCATTGCATTCCATCCATTGCCGTATCGATTGCTTGCTTATCCGGCAACATATTTTTTTGCTTATCTATCGATGGGACAACTCGACGACCTTTTTCGCAACTGTCAGCGGGAGAGTATGTGGTCCTTTTGATATTCACACTTTTTAAAATATTATATGAAAAAGAACAAATATGTTTTATTCGTGAGATTTTGACCATGACTATGCACTTTGAGCTTGAATTTTGGATTTTTCACATGCAAATGGTTGGGATTTTCAAATTACTGGAAGGAAATGTTGCCAAAGCATCGCATTCGGTAGAGACAATAAACGCTGATTAGGAACATTTCATCCTTATATTCGGTCGTTAACACCTGTTGAGAGATAGTTTTCTGAAGTTTACTGCTGCGATGCAATTATTACGGAAAGCTATGAATGTTCTGAACACATGGGTGATTTATTAATGCACTACTATCATACAAGAAGATTCTTATTTTAAATGACAACAACGTTGCGGACAGTTTTCGGCGTTGAGAGCATTGCATATGAAAAGTGATCAGTCGAAATTCGTTGCCTAACACATCGCTGCGTCTCTTGCATCTTTCACAGCGGGCCTTTATATAACGGACTGATTGCTCGCACATCCTTGTGTTCCACTTACACTGCACAACATTTATCGCGTTGTCTCTATAAGATCTCAAATGTTTTAACGGCGACAATGAATAACCACACCACCGTAGGCGCTATTATATTGCGAATAACATTCTATAAAGCTAATTTCATGATTAATCACTTTTCATTGATGTTTCATAATCGGTTTAAACAAAGCATTTTTTACGTGAAATTTTCTTTTTGCAGTATGAAATTTATAAACAATTTCATCTTGCTTCATAATAGACTCCAGTTTTCTGTAAATCTTTTTTATGGACTTTTTTTATTTACATAAGCTTGAGATTAGAGGGAGACGGATTGCTTTATGTGAGAGAATGATAATGCAAAGGGTAGACATGCCCGCAGATCACGCGGGACATAGGGAGTATTCGTGTTTAGATGTGATGGCGCCCCCATTACCGCTATCGTCCCCTACAGTTGGATAGTCGTGCCTATTTCCAAGCGGCTGCGCTTATGAACTTGAAGACGATCACGTTGGCAGTGATCAGATCGTGATCCTATAGACGCATAGGTAAATAGAGACACTGCATTAGAAACGTAGGTGAGCATTTAAAGGATTTCTTTTATAGGATGCGCTCTTTAATGGTTAAGATCATATTGCGGAAGGAACGTTTGATTTACCGGCTACAGGAGACTTTTCAAATTTTATTTCGTTCTGCCCGTAAGTTTTGTTTATGCTGCATTAATAAAACGATGACATATGTGAAACTGTCATTGAGGTGGTCTGTGTTTAGGTACAGAAGATAAAACAATTTTATACTGAAATGCACAGCACAAGTTCAAAATTGTCATTCATTGACATAAATAAAGCCGGATAAGCTCGCGAATTTCTGAATTTATTATATCGCTTTTGTGCTCTGAATTTTTGCCTACGATTAGCTCAATAATGGGAGCAGTTTGATGGATAAAGGTGGGCAGTCAGAGATGAAATTTTTTCGAAACATTTGTGCTATTCGGCACCCGTGCAAACATCCATTTAACATTTCCCTCCCATTTTCGTTTCATATGGTGAAGTTCGTTATCTGATTTCCTGCTCCATTCCCTCCATATGGCTTCGTCCACATGAGCGCTCGAATGTAGTCTATATTCATCGCTTTTCTCGATGCCCATCGTCAGCTATTGACGAGCGGCCAAAATAATTTGACACCAAATGCAACAGCAAATATGTTCCGATATTGCTTCGTGAATGGCATCTTCATCAATTTTACATCCCCTCTATTCCTAACGTTTAGTTCATAACGAATCTATAAGACAATGATTGCAGAGGAAATAATGGGAGCTACGTATAACAGAAGTGCCGCCTAACAACGAAAACATTGCTGCGATTGTCGTCTTGTTCATCATATATAAGGTTAGTCACTTTTGCCGAGAAAGTTTTAGTTCTTTTCATCTGAACGCACTAATCCTCTTCAATTAGCTTTTTGCTTTTCCTTATCTGAGCGTTCCCTTCATTTTTTTTGCGTCAGTAAAATTTCTGTCGTTCAAATCTTTTTAAGGAGTGAAATACATAACATCGGGAACATCCTTTACATTCGTAATATTGACTTCTGTTGGCCTTTCGAGAGCGTAAGTTGCGTCGATTGGAGCTGCCAAGTGCAATCACTGCCATGGCGTTATTTTAAACTTTTCAATCATTTAATTTGTGATTGCAGTCGAATTTTGTGTTTTTTTTTACCTGCGCTATTTTTGGCCGCTACTGTGTGGGTGTGTTTTGAGCCTGTGGGACAGTCAGAGGGATGCTCGAGTTGCTTTAATGGCAAATTTACCCTATATGCTAGTGCTTTAAGTGACGCTTTGGTATAATGGGAGAAAGAGATAAGAGCATGTTGAGGAATTCATTTTATTGGTACCAAAAGAGGCGATATGATGAAGGGGAGAGGCGCCGGGTGGACGAAATGGTTTCCGCCGTCAGAGGAAAGGGCAAAAGGAACGAATGGTAAAAGCATTTATCTAGGTGAATGACGTCATTTAAAATGCGCAATCTAGAAGAGTGTATAGAGCGGCGAACCGTCTGCCGATGCAGGATCAGATCACATGTGATCTGTATGCGCATAAACATGCCCTCTTGTCACTTTTTGTTGAATCCGTGCCTCATTCGCGATGAGCTGCTTATCGAATGCACGCTTTGCATCCTCACACTGAGAGCAGCCCTGTCTAGATTCGCTGCCCTCTGATCTGTATTCCCACAGATCTATAGGAATTCAGATATCGTTGTATTGTTGGGGATGGGGCTTTCGTTTAGACATAGCACAAATACTCTAAGCAGTAGTGCACCATGATTGAATCACATATGGCCGTCGCCTCATATGTCCTTCGCACACTTTGGAAGTGTTTTACAGCTTGGCAGCATTTGCGACACACTAACTGGGCTCATGCCAAAAACTATCAGAAAAAATGAGGTTGCATTTCAAGCAGAACATTGCTCTCACGATATCATGCAATTAAACCGTTGGTTTATTTGCAAATAGGCATCAAAGACGCTCGAAATATTGCGTTCTGTGATGATTTTGCATCAGAGCTTTGGAATGCTCATTACTTTCTGGTTTGAGAGTTGTTCGTTTGTGTCTGAAGGGAGATATGGTGCTGCTCAGGCGGATTCTTGGAACCGAGCTGAGGGGAAGGTCGGGGGATCGCTGAGGGTGAGGAGGCAGTTTGGTCGCGGTGAGATTAGATTTCGTACGATGTGACGGGCGGGTTACAATTTAGACATAGCACAAATACTCTAAGCAGTAGTGCACCATGATTGAATCACATATGGCCGTCGCCTCATATGTCCTTCGCACACTTTGGAAGTGTTTTACAGCTTGGCAGCATTTGCGACACACTAACTGGGCTCATGCCAAAAACTATCAGAAAAAATGAGGTTGCATTTCAAGCAGAACATTGCTCTCACGATATCATGCAATTAAACCGTTGGTTTATTTGCAAATAGGCATCAAAGACGCTCGAAATATTGCGTTCTGTGATGATTTTGCATCAGAGCTTTGGAATGCTCATTACTTTCTGGTTTGAGAGTTGTTCGTTTGTGTCTGAAGGGAGATATGGTGCTGCTCAGGCGGATTCTTGGAACCGAGCTGAGGGGAAGGTCGGGGGATCGCTGAGGGTGAGGAGGCAGTTTGGTCGCGGTGAGATTAGATTTCGTACGATGTGACGGGCGGGTTACAACTGGCATGCACGGGCCTGTAGCACTGAACTTAGTTCATTCGTCAATTGTTAAGCGCTGTCTCGTTCACTGGCGACGTACGTATCCGGCTGTTTGCTTCGTCGTCTGTTGTAACACTCTCTTTGCCCCACTTGTTCACTCTCACACTCTGAACTGTGGTCACGCAAAGGAAAGAGCACAAGCAAAGGCTTTCGTTTAACTCTGAGGAACAATAGATACTTTGTGCTTGAAGAAGGGTGGGGGGTTAGGGGTTAGAGTATGTGTTGCTCTTCCATTTATAGGTATTAGCGGTCATATCTCATTGGTGATCTACATTGATTTTTTTTCGCTTCTACGATGGGTGAGTGGTCGAATTTGCGACGTGGGTGCGGGGAAAGGGAGAGTGCTGCTGTGAGCGTATCGCGTCTCTTATGCGCTGCCCATGTTCGAGTTTCTTCTTGTTACCGCCACTATTCATTGGTTGGGCAGCTCGCTACAGTAACCGATCTCATCTGCTGGCGCTGCTGATCAATAGTTGAAATCTCCGCATTCAGTTATGATGTCTCTTGGCAATCATCCTTCCCGAATGTTAAATAAATTATTTTTAGTTTTCTTGGGACACTTTCACAATCGAACCTTCACCAGGAGACGTTTCATAGTTGGAAGCATATCTTTCATATGTTCTTGTGGCCATTTTTGTAGAAGGGCGTGCTAACGCCGTCAACATTTTTATTAGTGCAACATCGCTTCCACGTTTGCTGATAGCCTAGAAACGATGGATGTGAGGCAATCTATGAAAACTGCTTTTTGGTTTTAATAAATTTCACGCCCATCGTATTGACTGTGTTATGTTTCATTAAACGATTATGTGAGGCGTTGCCGAGATATGTAGACGATGAGAACATCTTACTCTCTTTTCATGCATCTCACCTAACCATTTGTGCCTCATAGAAAAAAGAACTTTTCTTCGAGGTCATATCATCGTTGTGCATTATTTTGTTTGATGACTGTAATCTTGAACATTAAACTATGTGTTCTGGTTATACCAACAAATCAGCGCATCGATACCCGCCAACATGAAACTTTGCGACTTTTTAAGGTAGTCTTTGAAAAAAAAAGTAATAAACGAGTTTTTTAAAGCAGTTTTGTTCGACGCTTTTAGGTTTTCTGTTAATGATTGGAGCTTTAGTTTTATTAAATGATGTGTAACACGTTGTTATAACGGCTTCCGCTTCCTTGTTTGCGTAGCGATAGGTCAGTTCGCTTCTATCGACGAATATCACACTTTAGATAGATTGCTTCTGCATTTGCACAAATATGCCTTCTTCATGATTGTTGTTTTACATTTATTTTATGCAGAAAGATGAAGAGCGTGCATGTCAAACACAACTGTTTGTGAGGGTTTATTGGTGTTCATATTTTCGCTGACACATTTGCTTATGACTGTGGGGAGAGCAGTTGATCGCCGAGTTTTACTAATAGCCACTGATGGCAGCGTTTTCTCATCATCACGGTGGTGCATTTAAACTTGTTGTAATTTGCTGCTCGTTTTTGCTGGAATTGGTTGTTTCTGATTTTGTTTATTACTTAATATATAAGTGTTCTTTTCAGGCGGGACTTTCATACTAATGTTTGTTGTGTATAATGCGGGCTGTTTGTTAGGACATCATTAACGAAAGGTTAACGATAGAAGAAAGAAGTGAGTGGAGCAGCGGAGACTCGAACGCTTTCAGCGCGAGAACAGGTAACCCTCTTTGTCCTTATAAATGTGCGGTAATAGCACTAAGGAGAGCAGCCGTCGTCCGGGTGACGAAGCATCGGGGTTAACGTCCGGCTGTTGTCCACACATTTTGTTCCTATCTCTTCACATACTAATGACCTCTTAACACTGGTGTTAGTCACACCAATAAACACGACTATGGTTCAAACCCAAAAAACCCAAACCACAATATTTCTTTATTATTCACGTTGGTGATATTTCGCTGCATCTTTTTGGTTTCATATGCGCGAGTATCCCACTCAAGAATATCGTAGGTAGGGAAAAGCAGAGCGGTGATAGACACATCTTCGACATTTTCATAGGGGATTTGTGTTCCATAAGCTCTTATTCATCGGATTAGAATCTTGCTTCAGATACCTTCTGAATTAGTTTTGCAACCCCAAGGGCCTTAAATGCGAAAATTTGCTACGATGTTGGTGTCAACCGTTTTTTCCTCCTAATTATGCGCAAAGCATCCCACTTTAACCTTCTTCCTCTACCCATTAAGCTTTTTTCCTGGCTAAGTCTTCTGTCATATCTGTAGCTTTTCGTGAAAATAACTGTTACTGAATGTTTAGAAAGTAACTTGCAACGACTTGTTACTTCTGCAATAGGAGGACAGATTGCCGTTTCTTAGAAGCTTTCCAGACGATTTCTGTTGACATGAATTACATTATGCAGAGTTGCTTTATTTAAATAAGGGTGGGGAATAGTGACGTTGAACTGTAAGTGATCTGAGATAGCAGCCATTGGTCGGAGAAATTTGCTGTTTCAAGCCTTCCGGATCGCACCTTCTCTCATGTGTTTGCGCTCGTTTTGCTCGGTTCATAACAGTTGTTGTCGCCTATTTAAAAGCATGTCAATTTCTGAACGACGATCTTCCTTTGCTGCTTAAAGGATATCTCTGTTGCCTTGATGAGTGCACATCCATTTGAAAGGCAATAATTTCCCTTGTTCGAAACAATAGAGCATTGAGGCGGCTGAATATTATGTGCTAGTGGTAAGGGGGGGGGGGGGGGGGGGGGGGGGGGGGTAATTGCTAAAGAAAGCTTCGCTTGTCAAAGTCAGTTATTTAGCGCTTGTGTTAGCAAAGCGCAACTTTACTTGCATCACTCTAATTTCCCGGTCAACACAACTAATTACGTTCTTCAATATTGTTCGTTGAATAACTTTGTTAGCTTTGCAGTTAGTAGAAGGATGTCTACTCAAATAGCATCACTGCATTGAAATTATTTTTGATGGTTGATGAGTTTCCCATTTTAAAATAATAATTGGGAGTGCTTTAGTAATCTGACGTGTATCCATTCCTGAAATGCGATAATATCCACAGGGGAAATATTTGGAATTTCCCATCCGTACCTGATGCCTATACAAACACTCCCTAATAACCTTCAACAAATGTGAAAATGGCAGAATAAGGTGTCTATCAGTTTTTTGAATGGGTTCTTTCGCTTTGTTTCGTTCATATCGATTTGCACTCAATCTGGTCTAGCTTAACGAGCTATTCACTGGTCAGGCGTCATGTAGCTTCTGCTTGCAAAGAGGAAGTGCTAGGTAGCACTCATTTTAAGGCAACATTCCTGTAAGCCTCTCTGTGCATGTAAGCCATGGAGGGACGTGGATCATTGAATGTAGGTTGTGTGCGTTGATATAGGTGATGAGCGCAGCGTTTGTTTGGTTGCCGCATCGTGCTGTTCGTGCCGAGAGGAATGAGCGTTCGATGATGCACACAAGGCTCTCGCTGCGTGCGCTTTCTGCGTTCCCATAAAATGACAATAATTCGTTTGTGGTGGCTCTCTTACCGGGAAGCTTGCCCACCCATCAGAATTATACGCGGAAGTGTCATCGAGTTGCCCTAAATTCTGCTTCCTGTTTAACCGTTGTTCGACTCGTGTTTTTTCTTTTCACACTCACACTCGAATCCGAAATATCAATTTTGCTTGAAACTTGGAGTTATTTCTGAATATACAATAACATCTTGTAGAGAACATTGTTAAACAGTGATTTAACAAGATGTTTCAGGTATTCGTTGTTTGCTTAGTGGTTTGTTGCCACTGCCCGATTTGCGGTCATTCTTTGACACATCTTTTAAGTTAGGTTGAGAAAGTTTCAGTATTAATTGATTTTTTTAATCGTCTTTGAACTTCTTTAACGAAACTTCCTTTCACTTCGATGATTAATTTTACTTATATATGCCTGCGAAAGCATTATTTCGACACCGCCTTTGTGTGTCAACATATATATGCGCATCGACTCGTCTGTTTATTTCAAATAGTTTCATATCGCACACCACTGAGACTTTGAAGTTTACAGCTCTATTTCACTAAGAATAATAGTTGCTGACAAATGCTTGCATATGGGAAAGGCATTTTATGTCGGTCGAGTTGCGAGAACGAGACAAAACATTTATGGGTGATTTCTATGAGGGATCGGTTTTGATGAAATCGAAATGTATCGTTTTCCTCTGGTTAATGTTCCACAACATTAATTCATTCAGTGAGCATGATTGTCAATTTGCTTATCGTAGCACTTCCTTTAACACAATGTTCTATCACTTTTTTAGTGCTTCATTATCGGATGCATTATTAACAAATAGGTTTCGTTTGTTTCAACTAGCTTTAAATCGTTTATTCATATGAAATATGTTGCTAACTCTTCATATAGCGAGAGTCATTTATTCGCATGCAATCGTTTGAAGCAAAAAGGAAGATTAGGAATGTTTTTCGTTAATTGCAAAAAAAAAAAATTTAAGTTATGAAGTCAATTATTCTTATCGTTGCATATATATTTTTTGCATTCATTATTATGCTAAAATTAAAACCTTTTGATGCATCGCTAACTTTCGAAATCTATAGTCGACGCAGATGATTCGAACGCTTCTTGCATTGAGAGTGGAAAATTCAGTCTCATAATAAAGTCATAGGCAATATCACCCATCGTCTTTGCATTGTAATCACTTAGAGAGCATAGCCTGCGTTCGCGAGCCGTTTCCACCTTTTGATTGCATACCTGATAATCGTCTTGTTTTGATTTCGCTTACTGAAAGTGAATCTTCAAAAGTTGATGTAACATCTATCATTTCGTCCATACGTGCAATTGACAGTTTTGAATGGCACGCATAGATTGTGCAATGTCGAGCAGAAAATTTATAATCGGTAACCATGATTCGTTTAATTACTGCAAGTTGGGACTGTTATTATGTTATTACCTACCACTTTATTATGAGACTGAATTTTCCACTCTCAATGCAAGAAGCGTTCGAATCATCTGCGTCGACTATAGATTTCGAAAGTTAGCGATGCATCAAAAGGTTTTAATTTTAGCATAATAATGAATGCAAAAAATATATATGCAACGATAAGAATAATTGACTTCATAACTTAAATTGTTTTTTTTTTTTGCAATTAACGAAAAACATTCCTAATCTTTTTTTTTTTTTGCTTTAAACGTTTGCATGCGAATAAATGACTCTCGCTATATGAAGAGTTAGCAACATATTTCATATGAATAAACGTTTTAAAGGTAATTGAAACAAACGAAACCTATTTGTTAATAATGCATCCGATAATGAAGCACGAAAAAGTGATAGAACATTGTGTTAAAGGAAGTGCTACGATAAGCAAATTGACAATCATGCTCACTGAATGAATTAATGTTGTGGAACATTAACCAGAGGAAAACGATACATTTCGATTTCATCAAAACCGATCCCTCATAGAAATCACCCATAAATGTTTTGTCTCGTTCTCGCAACTCGACCGACATAAAATGCCTTTCCCATATGCAAGCATTTGTCAGCAACTATTATTCTTAGTGAAATAGAGCTGTAAACTTCAAAGTCTCAGTGGTGTGCGATATGAAACTATTTGAAATAAACAGACGAGTCGATGCGCATATATATGTTGACACACAAAGGCGGTGTCGAAATAATGCTTTCGCAGGCATATGTAAGTAAAATTAATCATCGAAGTGAAAGAAAGTTTCGTTAAAGAAGTTCAAAGACGATTAAAAAAATCAATTAATACTGAAACTTTCTCAACCTAACTTAAAAGATGTGTCAAAGAATGACCGCAAATCGGGCAGTGGCAACAAACCACTAAGCAAACAACGAATACCTGAAACATCTTGTTAAATCACTGTTTAACAATGTTCTCTACAAGATGTTATTGTATATTCAAGGTGAACCTGTAATCATTCGAGCTTCAAGCTCGTTGAAACAACTCCATGTTTCATGCAAAATTGATAGTTTGGATTGGAGTGTGAGTGTGAAAAGAAAAAACACGAGTCGAACAACGGTTAAACAGGAAGCAGAATTTAGGGCAACTCGATGACACTTCCGCGTATAATTCTGATGGGTGGGCAAGCTTCCCGGTAAGAGAGCCACCACAAACGAATTATTGTCATTTTATGGGAACGCAGAAAGCGCACGCAGCGAGAGCCTTGTGTGCATCATCGAACGCTCATTCCTCTCGGCNACAAGGGAAATTATTGCCTTTCAAATGGATGTGCACTCATCAAGGCAACAGAGATATCCTTTAAGCAGCAAAGGAAGATCGTCGTTCAGAAATTGACATGCTTTTAAATAGGCGACAACAACTGTTATGAACCGAGCAAAACGAGCGCAAACACATGAGAGAAGGTGCGATCCGGAAGGCTTGAAACAGCAAATTTCTCCGACCAATGGCTGCTATCTCAGATCACTTACAGTTCAACGTCACTATTCCCCACCCTTATTTAAATAAAGCAACTCTGCATAATGTAATTCATGTCAACAGAAATCGTCTGGAAAGCTTCTAAGAAACGGCAATCTGTCCTCCTATTGCAGAAGTAACAAGTCGTTGCAAGTTACTTTCTAAACATTCAGTAACAGTTATTTTCACGAAAAGCTACAGATATGACAGAAGACTTAGCCAGGAAAAAAGCTTAATGGGTAGAGGAAGAAGGTTAAAGTGGGATGCTTTGCGCATAATTAGGAGGAAAAAACGGTTGACACCAACATCGTAGCAAATTTTCGCATTTAAGGCCCTTGGGGTTGCAAAACTAATTCAGAAGGTATCTGAAGCAAGATTCTAATCCGATGAATAAGAGCTTATGGAACACAAATCCCCTATGAAAATGTCGAAGATGTGTCTATCACCGCTCTGCTTTTCCCTACCTACGATATTCTTGAGTGGGATACTCGCGCATATGAAACCAAAAAGATGCAGCGAAATATCACCAACGTGAATAATAAAGAAATATTGTGGTTTGGGTTTTTTGGGTTTGAACCATAGTCGTGTTTATTGGTGTGACTAACACCAGTGTTAAGAGGTCATTAGTATGTGAAGAGATAGGAACAAAATGTGTGGACAACAGCCGGACGTTAACCCCGATGCTTCGTCACCCGGACGACGGCTGCTCTCCTTAGTGCTATTACCGCACATTTATAAGGACAAAGAGGGTTACCTGTTCTCGCGCTGAAAGCGTTCGAGTCTCCGCTGCTCCACTCACTTCTTTCTTCTATCGTTAACCTTTCGTTAATGATGTCCTAACAAACAGCCCGCATTATACACAACAAACATTAGTATGAAAGTCCCGCCTGAAAAGAACACTTATATATTAAGTAATAAACAAAATCAGAAACAACCAATTCCAGCAAAAACGAGCAGCAAATTACAACAAGTTTAAATGCACCACCGTGATGATGAGAAAACGCTGCCATCAGTGGCTATTAGTAAAACTCGGCGATCAACTGCTCTCCCCACAGTCATAAGCAAATGTGTCAGCGAAAATATGAACACCAATAAACCCTCACAAACAGTTGTGTTTGACATGCACGCTCTTCATCTTTCTGCATAAAATAAATGTAAAACAACAATCATGAAGAAGGCATATTTGTGCAAATGCAGAAGCAATCTATCTAAAGTGTGATATTCGTCGATAGAAGCGAACTGACCTATCGCTACGCAAACAAGGAAGCGGAAGCCGTTATAACAACGTGTTACACATCATTTAATAAAACTAAAGCTCCAATCATTAACAGAAAACCTAAAAGCGTCGAACAAAACTGCTTTAAAAAACTCGTTTATTACTTTTTTTTTCAAAGACTACCTTAAAAAGTCGCAAAGTTTCATGTTGGCGGGTATCGATGCGCTGATTTGTTGGTATAACCAGAACACATAGTTTAATGTTCAAGATTACAGTCATCAAACAAAATAATGCACAACGATGATATGACCTCGAAGAAAAGTTCTTTTTTCTATGAGGCACAAATGGTTAGGTGAGATGCATGAAAAGAGAGTAAGATGTTCTCATCGTCTACATATCTCGGCAACGCCTCACATAATCGTTTAATGAAACATAACACAGTCAATACGATGGGCGTGAAATTTATTAAAACCAAAAAGCAGTTTTCATAGATTGCCTCACATCCATCGTTTCTAGGCTATCAGCAAACGTGGAAGCGATGTTGCACTAATAAAAATGTTGACGGCGTTAGCACGCCCTTCTACAAAAATGGCCACAAGAACATATGAAAGATATGCTTCCAACTATGAAACGTCTCCTGGTGAAGGTTCGATTGTGAAAGTGTCCCAAGAAAACTAAAAATAATTTATTTAACATTCGGGAAGGATGATTGCCAAGAGACATCATAACTGAATGCGGAGATTTCAACTATTGATCAGCAGCGCCAGCAGATGAGATCGGTTACTGTAGCGAGCTGCCCAACCAATGAATAGTGGCGGTAACAAGAAGAAACTCGAACATGGGCAGCGCATAAGAGACGCGATACGCTCACAGCAGCACTCTCCCTTTCCCCGCACCCACGTCGCAAATTCGACCACTCACCCATCGTAGAAGCGAAAAAAAATCAATGTAGATCACCAATGAGATATGACCGCTAATACCTATAAATGGAAGAGCAACACATACTCTAACCCCTAACCCCCCACCCTTCTTCAAGCACAAAGTATCTATTGTTCCTCAGAGTTAAACGAAAGCCTTTGCTTGTGCTCTTTCCTTTGCGTGACCACAGTTCAGAGTGTGAGAGTGAACAAGTGGGGCAAAGAGAGTGTTACAACAGACGACGAAGCAAACAGCCGGATACGTACGTCGCCACTGAACGAGACAGCGCTTAACAATTGACGAAAGTGGATGAGCCGACCGGATGCACGCTGACGACTCGGTTGCATTTTACAGTTGTCAGCGTGCCTATAATGTCTGGACAAGTGTTCTGCAATCCGTTGTTTACATATAATCAAAACAAAAACTACATCTCATAAGTTAAAAACGTGGCAGTCGCATCGTCAACTTAAATATATGATCGAATTGCCTACTTGTTTTTTTTCTCCAGTAAATGCTGAAATGTACTATTATAATATTAATTTCATATTTCATGAAAGACACTTTCCCCGTGATAGCAATTATGTGATATCCTCTTGAGACATATTAACAGGAAGCTCCTGTGTGATTTTTCCTTTCCTTTTTTTCCCTATTTTAGTAGTGCTTAGTTTCGTCCGATGATGAGCATTATATAATCCGCAACGAACGAGAGCCATTTTTTTCTGTTTTTTCGCGCGACCAAATCGTTACGACTTCAATGTTTGAACCGTTTTATCACCTTCTTCACTCTTCTGCGTTGCCAAACACTTCAATTTGCACACTGTGCTTTGTTTACCTTCAACTATGTGTACTTCGTTACATGTTTGTGTCTTTTTTAATGGATTTCTCCTTGATATCTCTCCTTAAACAACATTTTCATGATTCATATTTACATGTTTGTGGTATTACTAAGTACATCTTGTTTTGCTAATTTTCTTATTAATCAATGGTCTTTTTAACTGAACTTATCCCATTTGCCACATACCTCAACTACCAGATTGTCTCGTTCAATTACGCTTGTTACACGTAGATATTGCTCCAGTCATAACTGTTGAAGTTGCAAGCTGATTAACTTCCGTGATATTAATCGAGGTAACGTGCTATAGATGCCATTACTGTTTTGGGCTATAGAGTGCGTTGCAGTTGAAAGCAAAGTACAAGCGTTGTACTGGAAGGACGCATGTTTCTTTTATAAACGGCAACCTTATTTTTGTTTATTTTGTAAATGGCATCCTTATTTTTTATATTAATGGGACGGATGGCTTTTTTGTGGAGAGGAACTACATGTGTGGTAGAGGAAGAGCAATATAAGTTGGAGAGTAACTTTGTCGGGGGTTGTTTGCGCAACGGGCATTCATCGTGCAGAGAGTGCGGGCATGCCTGCCTCAGAGTGTATGCTTCTTGCTTGTCTCCATCGAGTAGCAGCCCATATTGCGGCACTCATTTGCTATAATGGCGCATCGGCGTGCCGAATGCGATTTGCACGTCTCGCTTCCATTTTCAGAACTTCTTCTTCTTCTGTTTCTGATGGTCTTTATTGGCCATTGTCCATTTATACTCTTATTTCTTCCTATTTTCTATCATTTTCCTCCCAGATATGCATGAAAGCCTCTACGCTGTTCTTGAATATTGCATTCGTCTTTTTTTTGTTGATGTACTCTGGGTTTGTGGTCACTTATTAACATTTCCTCCGCTCGAATGTTGGTTTTATGAAGTAGCATTGGCTGTTGGCCATATCTACCCATTTAGCATCGTTTTTTCGTTTATGTTGCCGCAGAAGTCCTCGTTTTCTTCTTGATGCCTCTCTAATCCTTAGTGGCCATTACATGTGAGGCAAGAAAAGATATCTTTATTGAAAAAACATGGGAAATTGAATAGATGCATTTGATGAAGACGGAAAAAGAGAAAAAAGGGAAAGAGCGCCTGTTGCAGGAGGAAAAAAGTATACTGAAGGGATACGCGAACGAAACAAGTTGCAAGTAGCAAATCAAATAAGGATGACGTGTAAAGTTGTATATATCGAGCCTCTCCTTTGAATCTATCTCCTCACGAAACAGTTTAAACTTTCATCTTTTACCTCTATTCCACCTTCTCATTTTTGGTAGGTGCATCCGAAATTCAAAGTTAGAGATGGAGAATCAATGAAACGATATTGTTTTCTTCAATGCGATAGATATATTGGCACCTGATAACAAACATTAAAGATCACCAAAAACAAGCTCATTACTGGAAAATATAAGATCATATTTTGCGATCAGGTGTCCTATCGATTTAAATGATTATCGATTGACTGTTGTTGAATGGGTTCGTTGCCTGTTTGTTTGCTCTCGGCAGTGTTATATTGCTCGCTTCGTCGATGAGCGCAACGTTGAGTATAGCGTTCACTTAAGGCCATCATCGATGGTAACGTTCATGGCGTTGTGCGTCAGCATCATTCACTTTATTCATCGACCTTCTTTCTATGTGAGGTGCGAGAACTCTCGATTTGATCCTTTAGAAACAATTGTTTCTTGTCACCTACTCTATTCTAAGATTAAAAGGCAACAGATGAAAAGCAAAAGGTGAAGAGCGCATTAATGGTGATGCAGCCTAAAAAATCTGGAGCAGAATCGAAGGGAGTGGGTTCGGGGCATGTTTGAGAGGGGTCGGCACGCGATCTTCTTTTATGGTATCTCTCGTTATGATGAAACAACACTCCGATAAACGTTGGGAGAAAAAACAGCCTCCAAGATTGCGTGCAATTTTCCAGAAAATTCAAGGAATAGATTCCATACGAAATTGAACGGAAAAATTTTAGAATATAAAAAACGCGACCTCAGGTTGTCTACTTGGAGGTCTCATGTCGAGTCCTCCCAAATTTCCCCAAAGCAGAGATCTGTTTCACTAATTAAAATATATTTATCTTCCGCATACGAATTCAGTGCTTCAAGAGTTGAGCAGCAGCTATATGCATAACTGCTTGCCGGCAAGGAAACAATGGACTGGGATATGTGAAGGCAATCGAGTGTAGAAGAAATGCAATGAAGAGGGAGTAAACCATAGAATATGGCTGGTTGT
>QEWY01002835.1:10532-54782 GCA_006503575.1 Baylisascaris schroederi
CCCCCCCCCTTCCACCACCAATAAAAAAATGTTCGAAATAACACTACCCATCCGAAAGTCGCAGGCTTAATTTCAATATAGAATTCATTTATTACAGCAAATTATTGAATGTGGAATTATTCAATAGTTATTTCAACAATAAAAATTGGGGCTAATCGAATGCGATAATTCAACAACTTCCCGATTAAATAATTCGATTTCGGATCGATAAAAACCTCATTATTTTCAATGTTTGAATGCAACTGAAGAAGCAATAAATTCACCTCATAATGCATGCTAATAACAAAAAGATTATGCAAACTTTCAAAAAGTAATGAGCACTACGTGTTTAATGTCACAAAACATTAAGTGAGATTGTGTCCCATCCTCCACCCCGTCGGCATATGCTCAATATCGAGTAGAAGACCACAGGTTGCATTTGTCAGCAACACCACACGAAAATTTCGAAGCATTCCGGTCAACTGTTCAACTTTCTAACTGCTAATCGATCACTAAAACCGATAATGCACCATAACTTGACTATCAAAAAATCAACGCTGTTCTGTACCCCTAATTCAAATCGTCCCATCAGCTCATTTCAGGAAGAAGTAATACGCTTGAGGCACAATAACGTATTTACACAAAATTCAACAAAGAAAATCCATACTTCATAAAAAGAAAAACCAAAAATAACAATGGTCAGTGACTATTGCAGTTGTTAACATTGAAAAGCACTCGTTTCTGCCCTTATTTCTCAATAAAGACACATGAATGTTGCATACATATCATTCTCCAACCATTGTTTTCATCNTAATCAAGCGAGCATCCACATTAGAAATACAAAAAATCTTACTAAATAAAAACTTTTTCTGCGCGAAGTATTTTCAGATGCCATCTCAACTGACGTACTATTTTCGATTTTTAAAATTTCATATATATAAGCATCATTACAGTAATTCACTTTTAATGACTCTCTATCAACTCTTTTAAACTACTTGATATTCCAGTCAATGTTATACTCAAAATATCGTGAAATCACTATAGCCGAATGACTGTTGATCCGACAGCCGTACAAATTTACATTCGATTTTTCAAATAATGCAGATAACACTATTTATTTTCACAGCTAACATTCATATTACAATTTGAAAAATGGTCGGGCCGAAAGAAAAAGAGTGGCAACAATAGAACAAACCAGAATCGTCTTCTCTCTCCTCGAGGAAGTTCGCAGAAAGACCAGTTCGCACTGACGGTCGCATCTTATTACGACGCAGTTGTGCCTCACGTCTGTTTTGCGCACGAAGCCGCTCCTCCTCTCTACGAACTAATTCCTGAACAAAGTTTACACCTAAAGAATCCCATAGAATCCATAAAGTGGCAATTCTAGAGCATTTTAACAATCCATCTATATAAGAATGTTGGCTATATCAGAGATTTTCTTATAAGAGAGGATTCGTGTACACCGAAAATTATAGCATCAATCAACGATGCAAGGGATGACCTTCCTTGAAGTTCCGATGACCGATAGAAGGGTATCAGAATCTTCTGTGTACCGAAACCATGTATGCAACAATATGAGGGTCACATCATTTGCGTACAACACCTTATTTTTGCATAAAATGTTTTCTTACAATCTAACAAAAGCTTCAAGAAGGGGATAACAGCACCGTTATTCATATAGCTGCAAATCTAACTTCAGAAAAAAAAAACAAAAACAAAAACAAAAACAAAAACAAACCGCTTTTTGAGATTCAGGATCCACACCGACCGTATTCAACACTTTCACTTTTTGCGATTTATTTGAACGATCGGCCATCGAAAGTGTTACTTTGCGATGCGTTATGGAATCCGTCGAAACAGGACGGAATGTCAACTTTTCCCTTTAAAACATCATAAATGCAGAATCATATCTATTGGTTAATAATCGCTATAATGAAATCACTTCTTCGTTGTGGATTCCGTTTGCAATCGAACGAACTTATATGCCGACCGATTCCCATGGCAGGGATAACTATTTTGCAACAAATTCCTCTGAATTTAATTTCAACTATTTTCCATCTACAAAAAAAAGAAAATTCCATTTACCATTACATTCTAGTTTAACTGGTTGCCGCTATAACTGAATGCATTTGATCGATGACAAAATCGAAATCTTGAAAGTACTACATCCACAGCGAAATGATTAGCAAGCTACGGCCATAGATGACTTTGCGTTCTTTCATAATGGTAAACAAAGATAAAATGTTCATAATATTCAAATAAAAGAAGAAAAAAATTCGAGACTATTCCGCCGCATCAGTTGAAAAACTGGTCAGCATTTTGAGAATAGAAAAAGGGGATCGAATTTATGCCAATTTTTTGGAGATCAACGACTCGGATTAGCTGAAATATTCAATTCGTATCTCCTTTCTTATGTATAAGTCAAATCATTACCGCAATTATGTGCTTCTTGACTACAAAGGCAATTCAATGATTTATTATAAATCATGGCACTAACGTTCCATCAGACCAGCGTACGATTTTCGAATTGCTTAATTTCACAATATTGCCCCCTTCGTCGAATGCATATCGCCATCGAATAGTATTTTCTACCTGAAATGCATTTGATTATATTCTGTGGAGAAGTTTCACTCAATACTCCTCATTCTAAATAAAATAATATTCGGCCTAACAAAAAAAAGTAAAAAAACATCCTGCATAAATAAATTACAAGACAAATATGAAAACTTTTGAGAATATATATCATAACACTTCTACGAATATCTAAAAAATGGAAAAACCAAGAGCTCTTATTGTTTGGAAGCATATCTCTATATTCATCGTTGAACCAATAATAATTCTTCTGCTCATTTCATTTTTTTTAAATAATAATATTTGCATGAATATCCCCTCGGTAATATCAAAGCGACGGACTGATATAATCAATAAAATTCATAACAGCTCTTCTCGATAAGAAAAATTTCAACTAATCTCCTACACCACTAATAGCTTTAAAGTTCTAAGAAAGTTTCCCAAAATTTCTTCGACATTCCCACTGTTTTCCCAATTTGATGGTTATCCTCTTCTTTTACCTACAGCTACAAGAAATCATTAATAGGCACTTTTATTTATTTCCTAAAGCATCTCTAGTTGGGTATGGGGAAAAAAATCAACAATACTGTAATGCTAACACGAAGTTTAAGTCTCGCTCTGCCCTCTTCGTCCATCTGTTCGTCCTCATCGAACTCATCTTCATAATGTTCATGATCAAATGGCCTCGGTTCGATACTGAGGAAATTTGGGAATTTCACAAAGTAGAGTCCTTCGTCTTTGAAATTCGGGCATATCCTCGCCGTATTCACTTCTACAATCGTTGGTTCTGGACGATCCTCCTCCTCTTCCATCGCTTCTGGATCTGGATAGAGGCGTGGACCAACAATATCATCCTCAGTGAGGTCCTCAACAAAACCCATTCAGTTGTAGTCCCATAGAGAAAATTTGATTGCTCAACTATGAAAGCAACACTACTATTATAGAATACTCTATTCATAACGTCAGCGATGCGGCGATTGTTCTATACATTTCAACATGAAAAATATACCAATCATATGGTTTCAACTATGTAGGCTTACCACCGATGAGATTAGATGTGTTCGTGATCGGAGTATATTCAACAAAAAATGGAAGCATTCCTTGAGTATGGCTCAAGAAATTTGAAAAAAGAGGGATTTCAAAAAGAACTAAAATTATCACTCATTGTTTACACTGGTTGAAGTGGACTATCCTCATCCAACCACATTTCCCTCCCCCTCCCCTGCCCCTCCATTTTCTCAATCGGATCTTACCAATTCTTCTCCATTAAAGTTTTTCTTCTTTTCCTAATCACTAATCTTTGCTTTCCGATGTCATAACAATAAACTCATGCAAACAGTGGACTATCCTCATCCAACCACATTTCCCTCCCCCTCCCCTGCCCCTCCATTTTCTCAATCGGATCTTACCAATTCTTCTCCATTAAAGTTTTTCTTCTTTTCCTAATCACTAATCTTTGCTTTCCGATGTCATAACAATAAACTCATGCAAACGTTCATACACATGTCAGTCCCTCAATAGTGCCATCATGGGTCACGATAAAAAATAGTTGCTAGAGCTTTCGTCTGCACCTTTGCATTTTTTCGTCGACCTCTGGTCGCTCTTACTCTAACTCCTCCTGGAAAATCATTCACAATAGAGAGGATAAACGAGCCTTATTATTGTCGTCGTCGCTGCTTTCGCTGAGGTCGATATCTCCCAGTCCTCCTGCTTCATTTTCTTCTTTGCTCCTTTCCTTCGAGCCGCCTTCTGATTCTTCATCCGAAGACAAAACAACGCGTTTCTTCTCTGATGAAGGCTCTGGTTGGCGTTCTGATGGCGGCGACCTGCTACTGTCAGCGTCTGAACCACCCAGCGTGAAGTGGGCTGTAAAAAAATTACTTTCGCTTTTATTATGTTATTTAGTTGCAAGAAATGAAGAGCGATCAAACATCAAAACTATAGCCTTTTATTCACTTTTCACTAGATGAAAAGGCGAGGTATTTCAACAGAGATCAGGAAGTAATTGAATGCGTAAAGATATACAGTTGGCATGCAATTTGATAACTCATAATCGGTACTTTCAACTGATAATCAAACGTGCTGCGAAATTTGCAAATTTAAGTGCGATGCAGAATTTTTAAATAATTGCCCGAGGCGATTTTCAAATATACTTTTTGTTTATTTTTGAAGACAAAAAAAAGAAAACTCGCCAAAAATTTTAAGGTGGTAACCTCTACCGCTCTTCAGCACTTAAAGGCTTTCTTTCCCACATACACTCTCATCAAGTCAACGATTCTCTAACCTACCTGCCAGCTTCCTGAACAGTCCGACTATAAACGGTACGGAACAAATGGCTATCAACTACTGCGGACGTAGGCTATTCCCAAGCAACTATCATTTTGAGTTCAAATACAAAATCGATGTTTGTTTGGCGTCTATTGCGAACAACGTACTGTGCGGAAATGACTGCGTGGTAGAAAATTAAGATCGAAATTTTTGAGAAAAATATCTGAAAACACAGCAATTTTTGCATATGAAATATAGCGATACAGATTATTCCACAATTAATTTCATAAAGAAAATTTCTGAGAGAAGTAATAATGTTAATGTACCACTTCGATCTGCTGCTACTCCTTCATCACTTGATTCGCCTTTTTCTGATTGCTCTGATTTTCGATTTCCATCAGATTTCTTCTCATCCTCTGAGTTCTCAGAATCCTCTAAACGATTATATTATGTGATTACTACATTCAGAAGATTACAGGAGTTAGTTATTGTGGATCTCAGATGCCTCATCTCTACAAGGAAAGTGGCGATATTCGTGCAACTCATCATTTCGCATCAACAAACAACTTTTCAGCGTTTCACGAGTCCTAACAAACCAAAAAAAAACAACGATGATTTTCGAATTTTATGTTATGGAGGGTCACTATCGTATTCTATTTTGTAATTCCCACCAATATGAACATATGCAGGATTTTTTACTTCAGTGCAGAAAAATTTTTACCCTCATTCAAGCCTCTCTCTTATAGATGTATCAACTTTCCCTTGCTTTCGTTTAAAAAAAAAATTAAACGTTTCTACTTTATGAAATTCTTTCATCGCTAAACGGCGCCATCTATTTCTTCTGCAGAAATGTATAAAGCTGAATAAGTAACCTGCTGTATCGGAATTTCTGGCCACTTTTGGCGGCTCATTCACATCGCTGTGCGCATCTTCACTGTGATCCTCCTCGGAAGAAGTGGTGTGCATTGGCGAATCGACGGGAGAGCCGTCGCTACCGGCCGGCGATCGGGGAGCATCCTCATTTCCAGTCGGCGATTCGGGAGCGCCCTCATCACCGCTCGAATTGGCTGCCGATGAACTTTCGTCTGACGACATCAATCACTGGCCACTTTCACTTCTATAAAAAAAAAAAGAAATAAAAGACAATACCCGTTTTATTAACGCAATCGCTTAGCACATAGATTCAAGTCTATATAAGACTTGATCCCAATCTCGATAGGGACTAAATTTGACCCAAAGCTAAGTACGTATGTGTTAATTCCGGCTCCGGCTTGTAAATCCTTTTTCCCCACTTTCCATTAATCCAGACTGCAGCACCGTCCAAGCAAAACTGCAACCGTGCTAGAACAATCTCTGTGTGGTCGTATGTTAAACCTACTCTATGTTACGACCAAGATCCAGATCGAATTTAAATCGAACTCTACCTAATATCGATGCCGTAAGAGAGATTTCTGCAGGATGCCTGAGAAGGAATCATGAAGGAATCATTGAAGTTCTGCACTACTTCAAACAAAGAAAGGATGAAGGAATTGAAAGCCATCTTCTTCATCACGGATAGATGGAAAGGTAATACTTCTGAATCAAACATTCCCAAGATAAATAGCTGCCTTTAGGTGATTTTCCCAAGAAATTCTTTCACAAAGCACAACATTTAGCCTGCATTTCAACTTCACTCGTCTAATTATGGAATTGCCGTGAGTTAGACTTTACAATTAAGCAAGCGACTTGTACTGAAAAAAAACCCACAAGTAAAGTCGTAACAACGAATTTAAATATTCTAAGCTAATGGTACCTCTATACCATTTTATTTCAGTACACCTAATATTGGCGATTAATAACCAAATGCAAAACACCTAGGAAAAATCAATTAATGTGCATAATCTCGATCTCAACAAATTACGGAACAGCTGGCAAAACTACGACTCGTACAAACAACGGGGACGATTCGCCAGCGTTGAAATTGCGCCAATGTTAAGACTACCACATACATCAAACTACAAAGATGATACGTATAAGAAAATTATAAATGTTTTATTAGTGATTAAATCGGAAACCGGATCAGGAATATCCGGATATTTAGAAGAAATTCTACCAATTTTATAGCACTCTTTCTCCGAAAAAAAGACTTTTCTTTACTTTTTTATTTCTGGAAAAAGTTTTTTTGCAAATATTTTTATGATTTGATAAAAATTTCATATATAATGAAAGATGTGAGAGATAATGGGAATGCATTACGATAGAGTAGAGAAAATAGAAAAGTCAATAAGTAGAAAAACCTATTAAACGCTTTCATTTCTTCGATAAGAGATTATCATCTACGAATAAAATCCTTTCTGGGTTAACAGATTTTTTTTTAAAAGTAATCACTGGCGAATATTTAGCTATTGCAATTCACAAATGCAAATTAATACGTCGTTTAATTTAATCGTTGAAATTTGCATAAAAATTAATGAATTTTGACTAAAATATAAAGAAAAAATTGTTGCACATTAGTCGGTCTTTTCTAAAAAGTACAATGTTGTGCTATCGATACTCTGTTATAGCAATTACTCAACAATATGTTTCACTATATGAAATTCCACTATATTTGATTGAAAAGAAATTTTAGTTGTAAAGATAGAATTTTCTCACCATTGAATTTTTTCGATGACTATACTATCATATACCATACTATTGTATTGATCCTCCTCGACGAGCGTTGAATGTTGTTACGAGTCGAAGTAAAACTCCATTAGCAACGAAATGTCCTTCGTCAATCCCTCGTAGATTGGGTCGATTCAGCGGCCGGTTGACGTATATTTTCATCGGGTGCGAATCGACGGAAGCGGTGGGTGTGCTACCGCCATCGATTCCTAACCGATTCGATTAGATGTCGTGTAGCAGACACATAGACGGTTGACGATAATCGCACCAGATGGTGGCCGTCATAAGATACACAATGGTATAGTGGGACGCTCGAGAAACCATTTGATAGATGAAATAGTGTATTGGCAGAGCAAGAGGATTGCCTGGTGTGCACCACATACACAACACCACTACGGTTGTTAAGTTGATCGTTTGCACAACGTTCACTTTTCCACATTCGGTGCATTTGGGGTCGTTCGTTTGAGAGGGGATTATTTCGATTGCCTAGTTCAATTTTTACTTAAATAAATCGCTATTGTTCTATTATTCTCGTTGATAGAAATATTTCGCATTTTTCGATCATCGCTTTATTCCATATAATTTAAAGAACTAAACGATGAGGTGTTTATACATAAAAACACGTAAAAATGAACCAATTTTTTTCACCGAATATCAATAAAAATATACTATTCGAATACCTACTATACAAATTTCTTTAAATGGATCGATCTTCTTCAATAATTACGATTTATTATGTGTTAAATTCTTTACATATTATATTATTGTCTTGTTGCATAGTATTTACATCTGGGTGGTCTTATATATTTTCGTGATGTTGCTATCTTAACGATTGAATCCTTAATTTGGAAATTTTTCGCAAAAAATTTTTAATTTCTAACAAATCAAGAGATATTTTAACGTTTCTGAGGGGAATATTACTTTCTCTTCAAATAAACTTCAAATAAAATAATAAAAGAGAAATAAATTGCGGTATATCAACTTCAAATGGAAAATGTTATGCACTTAGCTTAACGAATTCTATGTCAGTAAGATCTTTTCTTGTTGACAACACTTTTTTTAGAATTGAAATGAATTATTGCTTCGATTTTTTTCCTTTTTTTCGGTTTTTTTTTTGTTTTTATTCATCAACTTCAAGGGAAAAAACATAGAGACATAACATACTCAAATAATGCTACATATTCTTGGAGGCATTTGACAGACTTCCCGGGGGAGAGTAGAGGAGCAATGGAAAGGGGAAATGTGGATTGAAGGAATGGTTTCGTTTTAAGTTTATAGATCGTATGTATGTCTTCCTAGGTTTAACGTTTTATGCTATGGATAATCTCATTCTTAACCTATTCAGACGCTTTTAAATTATAGAAATATACCATGATTTCATATTTATGTGAGCTTTATTATTAAACTAGGTGCATTTTTTGCAATCAGCTGACCATTTTGGTATCTTTGCAATACGCTCACCAATAGAGATTGTTTAACTGAATTGTGAAATTTTTTTTTTCGAGATGATTAGGAGACGCTATATTCGATTGTATGCTTATTCATCGTCGAATAATTCAGTAAATATAAATCAGTGGAATTAATTTATAGGTGACAATCACGTTGTAATGAAACGATCGAATAGCGGCGATCATTCTAAAATCGAATCGGCGAAGCGCCCAAAACCACCACATTGGGAACCACAAGTTGGAGAAATGCCTGGTACGTTTCAGTTGCTATTTTTTGAAGCTGTTCATCGAATAAGTTCATCAACTCACCGGGGGGCGGAAAACGAAACGCAGAGTTGTTAACTGATTTCCAATATGTACTTATATTGCTAACAGAAAACAATAATAAACAACGATATATAGACGAGCAAATTTATGCTATAAGAAGCTATAGTTTAAAAAACAGCTATATTTTAAGAGACGATAATTTATCGTTGAATTTAGTAACCTTAAAGGGTAGCATTTAATCTTACTATATCAAGAGCATCAAAAGAAACCATAGATGACATTAATAGCTGCATCACATTAATATTCGGTCATTATAACATTTGTAAATGAAAATAAATCACTGAACAATTTCTCACAAAAAGTTCTTGACGTATTGAATAGTTCCTTAAGTAATAATCTCATAAAAATAATGCTATGGCAATTATGAGCCAAGCAAACAGCATTTTTAAACGCAAAGATATAGGGCGCTTCCAACACTTATGCTATCCAAGAGAATATCTCGATTTTTTAGATGTGAAAAGAAATAAAAATATACATTTTTTGTAGAGATGGTTCGCGCTACCTATCGTGAAGTGTTCAGCAGTGAACGAAGAGGTCTACTACAGAGTGCCTATCGAAAGAGTTGTATACAAAGTTTAGGCATTACACCATCTTATCCTGAAGCGATTTCCTCACTTGATATCGCTTCATTGGTACCACCAGTTTTACGTTTTGATCCTCGAATTGCATCGGAAATAACTCGTAAACTCGCCGAAGCGGCTCGTCAAAAACAACGAATCGTTCGTGCAAAATTCATTTATCGCAAAAAACGCAACAAATTAATTCGTGTCTTTGAAACATTTGTGACGAAAGATGATCTAATGCGTGAAGTATGGAATATCATAGAGGAGACGAAATTAGAAGAGAATTGGAAAGGAAGTATGCCGGCGGCCACCTGGTTTCTTCAAAGAGCGGGCAAATTCGCTCAAAATAGTACGTTGTTGACTTCTTTTTTTTTCATTTTTTTTTCGAGGCAAACTAGGAAGAACTATATTTGCATATCGTTTATTTTAGACTCATAAGATGATCATTTCTATAATTTGAATTATAAAATATTTTAAGCATTTAAAAATATTTAAATTTTTGGAAATATGAATCGTGATTTGTTGAATTTCAGACGAAGATGATCTCATCGATTCGGACGACGATTGTGAAATAATCGGCGAAACAACAAGTCAATGTGGTAACGAATCAAACCTCTTTGAGATGCATCATAGTGCTGTTAGTTTATAATATAATTCGATTCTTACTTTAATATTTGTTTACATTTGCATAATTGTCAAACTTTTTCTATTTTTTAATGAGAAGCTAAGTTAGCCTAAAATTAATTTCAGAATATTGTCGTCTGTTCTTTTGGAATGCAGTTTATGAAGTGGGTATTTATTAGAATGGTTGTTCATTTTCATTCCTGTCGAGCTTAGCCTAAGTTTTGAACTTTTTTTTTAAAGCTGAGAGATTTTTTCAAACTTAAAGAATTATTCAAAAATATTTCCTAACGGGTAAACAACAAATTGTGTATGCGATGAGGGGTAATTTCAAATCGTAGAGGCCTGTGTTTCAGTGATCGTTTCCTAAACTTGATGTATCATAAAACGATTCGAACAACCCCCTTAAAACCGTTTTTGCAATTTTTAGAAAATTCACTCTCAATTTTGATAAGTTTTATTTGTGGAAATCATGCGGCTATTAAATTTTCATATAAAAGCTCTTAAATCTCCACATTATTTAGAGTTATGAAATTTTATGTTGTTCGAGAACAATTCATGTGTAAAATATTTCGTTATGCAAAAAAAGGTCAAAATCGAGAACATTTGATACCAGAAAAAGGTCAATTTATTGTCATATGAAGATACCAGAAAATTTGCATATATTTCATATAGCGCAGGTGTTTTCGCTATGCATCAGTCGGGTCACAAATGAATGAATCTTTTGCAAAAGAAATTAAAATATGAATGCATTTGTGAATAGCTAATAGATGATTCGATTGATTAGGTAAGTGGAATTCAAAAGCGCATACTTGTTACCTATTCATATTCACGTTCATATCGTTGAATAGGCGAAATAAGAGTTAAACATATTCGGAAAATCAGTGGTTCTAGTAGGTTATGATATTATTTTCGATTGCAACTTTTTCTAGCAAGAATATTAAAGTTAAAGGATGAACGAACACTATTTGGAAATGGACAAATGGGTGGCATCAGCGTGACAGCAACGGCGAACGCGATCCCAGTGAACTCACCGTCGTACTCACCGTATGGGGAGAGTGAAGATTCCTCGGAAATTGGTCGTCGATTCAAAATGTTCCTATTTGATAGTGACGATCTATCTGGGGTGCCGTGCTCGATTTCGCGTACCAACGACGACAACACACCTTCAGCATCGGCAACCGCCGTTGTATCACCTGCCGATGGCATCGACCCGCCCTCTTTACAAACTGACAGATGGTATGAATTTGCATCATTGCTCGTATATTTCTATTCATGCTTTAGAAATTTAAAAAAAAATGGAAATTCCTCGTTAAGAGATTCATTTTAACAGGAACAGCTTTATTTTGAACTATTTTTTTAAAAAATTTCTTTATTTCTCGCTGCAATTCGGTATAGATTCGATTTAATGAAATTATTTGCAGTGTTTACACACCGGAGAGTAAGCCACCAGATACAGGTATAGTGAATGAATTGGAATCAAGCTTCAGTCGAATGGCACCCGATGATGTGCAACAATTTATGCAACGTTTGCAACAACGTGTTAACAGACAATTGGCCGAACGTGCTGCGCAATTGATGCATGTCCTTTGTGCTAGTGAACGTGCTGAGGTTCTCGATGAACTTCATAAAATGTCTTCCTAAAGCGTCTTTTCAGGACATTTCCTACTCTTTTATCCATTTTACGAGTTGACGGTCGTCGGTTGATCTCGTCGGCATCTTCAATCATAATATGTAAACGTCCACTGAGCTATAATATCGGAACGTTTACTGAATTATTATTTACTTTATCTTGTATTTGTTAGTCTACAGACTTTATAGTTCCAAATGTTGATTATGTGTCTCATAGCTTTGTCAATTTCAAGTATACCTGTGAAATTAGTCTATTATCGTTCCTAAATGCTTCATTGTCTAATATTCTGTTCTACAAATACGATGTAGGACATTCTGTTCCGTCTACCTAAATTCATGTTCACTGGTTGATTTCTACTATAGTTGCGAAAAGACCTTCTTAGAAGGTCATAAGTGATATTCGTTATTCATAGCATTAGTACATCCGATGTAATAAAATGCGAACCACTAGCGTATTGCTGTGCGTTTATTAAAATTCACTGCATATATATATATATATATATATATATATAATATATATATATATATATATATATATATATAACGTCTGTTTTGTGTTGATTGCTTTATGCTGTAAATTTTCGTATAGCCAATCATTTCTTGTTGTCTTTGATTAGGTTTGTACCTGCCGTTTCCTCATCTTCCTTGCCGAATTATCGAGTAAATTATTAGATATGAAATTCCAATAATGGTATTAAGTATCAAGTAAAAGTATTTTACGATATTAAAAGTAACGTTGGCATTCGCTCTCGTGGACAAGACGATGTTGCGGGTCGTATATAGACGATAGAAAAGAAAATAGCAAGATCGTTGGTTTTTATTAGAAAAAAGAATAACAGGATTAAAATTTACGAAGCACATGAAATAAAACTTACAAACAATGCAAACCTATCGCAACACAATTAATATAAAAGCAATAAATAAAACAACGACAATTATAAGAGACGAGAAGAATTTGAGGGTGGGTTGTGTGATGTGAATGATACGATAAACGATGTGGAAGCAATACAGTAGCTTAACAAATGCGGCATTAATGTTAATTATGGCTGAATTTGATATAATAAAATGCAACAGAAATATTTGCACGAGAAACGAGGTGTTGGGCGATTGCGTTTATGCCGACCATCTGGTTATATGAAGAATATCAAACCACCAATGCCTAACATATGCGGTTTACCTATGTTTATTGCAAACTGTTTTTCTTGGACCGTTGATATTTCCTTCTTCATGCATTTCGACTTCTCTGCTGGATTCGAAACTGTTCGAACTCTTCAGCGGTGATCGACATATAATTGTGCTTAATAAACAAACTGGCCTGATTTGAAGAGGGCTTGTCCATTTGCGCCCTTCTTTTTCTCAACTAGACCAAACTCCTGGTTGGTTCGTCCCAAGTTCGTTCACAAGGTTCGATCGATACTCTTCAGCTCTGCGATCGCCTGACACCTCAAACTTGGGTAACTAAACCTATAGTGTACTTGTGGTTTTCGTAAGAAAAAGAGCCGAAATTTGATTTGCAAATATATCTTTTTGATTAGTTGTTGTTTAATCAAGGTTGGAATGCTACCGAATGTTGTGGAGTCACATCATAATTGAAGTATAGATAAGATCAAGAAGCTTATGCAGATTTCCTTTCCACAATTGATAGCAGTGCTGTTTGATTCGTTATTTGAACGAGATTTTTTTTTTTTTAGTATCGTTGAGGATGAGAAAATGTTGATGCTAACAATCCCTTTACTATGTTTTACTGCTTAATTACTTAGCTAGGAAGCTACTGAGAGAAAATAAAGTTTAATAGAAATGGTAAAAAAAGACATTACAATACCGTAGTTGTGTGGCAACTAGTGTGAGTGAAAGGTCTTTTTAAAAGGGATCGAAACATTCTGTGAGTGTGTTGGGAGTACCCACTGATGTGGTCTTTTACGAAGGAAATAGTTTAGATGCTTATTAATATTTCAGATATACCACTGACACCGTATATGAAAGGTCTTGTTATTCTCAGAAAGAATGCCGTTTACGAGGCTGCAGCCGATTCGAAGAAGAAATAAGACGAAGAGGAGTTCTCTATGATCATCTGTATCTTTCTTCTGTTTTCTGTTTTCTTCTTTCTATTTTCTTCTTCTCCTTTGATAATTTACGTACTGAAATTAATGAGCCAATCATGTGGAATATATTTTAGAATCTTAAGTAATGGTGGCATAATTTGATCGATAAGTGTCCTGATGATTGTTGGTTCCTTAACGCAGTTGGTTGATTATATGCAGCCATGGGATGTGGGATTGAGAATTGGAAACAAATTTTGGGTGGCAGGGCAGCTAGTTGGAGAAGGTGCTTCGAAGTTTGTCGACTTTAAGTGATTCCATTGGTATCACCCCTATGGTCTCATTCCATTCGTATTTCGTTTGCTGAATAGTTTCAACGTGTGAGGTAATTGTGAGCTGTGATGCGCTGCTTTTTTTTTTTATTCAGCGATTGAAGTATCCCATTGATGTTGTGCGTTGTTTTTATTTATCACATTTTATCATTGTTTTTATATTAACTTAACAAAGAAAGAGATTTAGCTTTGCAGTATTTCAACGATATTCGTATCACAAATCAGAGGGCTGCAATGATTTTTTTTCAAGTTCGAAACATCTTCCATAAAGCTCATTTTTATCACCAAGATTCTCCTCCGACATGATAGGACGATCAGTCTTCTTATATCAACGGTGCGAATAAATTTACCAATTGCAGCATACCGAACAATATGTACATAATTATATCACATATGCAAGAATTGTTTTGAGGTTACACATATGCAAGAATTGTTTTGAGGTTACTGTCTTCGGATTCAACTTCATAGTTATTACGAGAATACTGGAAATGGGACAGCAATGAAGGGATGGAAAGGTCATTGGAAGAGTGGATTCGCTTAGTTCTTTCCCATAATAGTGGGAATATCGTTGATTTCATTAAATTTAATACAGATTTGCGAATGTGCGTAAGGAAGAGGGAATATGGGGCAAGAGGAAAAGGCTTCCAGACTGATACTGGATCTCCGAGAGCGACATCGCTCATACCGTGTAAATTAGACGTCCATATGAGATGTGACAAGGTTGAGGTACAGTGGGAAAGATTGCGGCATATGTGCATGATGGGAATGGCCATGTATACTTCCTAGATGTAAAAATCAATAAGTCCCTGATGCCCCACTCTTACCTGAACGACAGCATTCATGTTTTGGGATTTTGGGTGCTAGTATAAGCAAGTGTTGGTGGATTTATTAGAGACGAGCCGTAGGATGGTTGCTTTATCTGCCATTGGGTATGTCGCCAGTCCGTACATAATATCGCAATTGATCTTCTGAGTTGACAACAACGAGTCGCTTTTTGACGATATGATCGCCACCAAGTGCAATCAATTGTTGCTGCGTTTCTAAAATAATTTTTTTTTTAAATGATTAAATGAAATTTGATCCTATAGAATGGAATAAAGATTTCGAGAGGTCGCAAATGAATAACGGCTGAATCAAGTCGTTTATTTGAAGAGGTCACAAAGTGGGCAACCTAACGACGGCTATGTGGGAGGAAGCAAAGATTCGCGTTGCAAGCTTTCCACAGTAACTACGAATACGTGCAACATTCTAAGCGGTTAACTATCGTACCTCATTTTTCTCTCTCCCATCGAAAAAAAAACTCGAAAAAAATACTTTATGTTTCTTCCCTTTCTTTCTTTATCTCTTCATCTTTCAGTATTGGCGAAGTTTACTTCATCTCGTTTATGTTAGAATTCAAAGCGGATAGGTTTCTGAAATCCGCAATATGGATTGGCGAGATTTATTGATAGCATATTGACGAAAATTAGCAACCTGCACTTGAACGTCCAGAAGTTCCAATGTAGTTGGTAAGCCTTATCTGTCGTTGCAAATCAGGATTGGCGGCTAATGCCGCACGAATCTCTTCAATCGTCAAATGCCGTTTGGCACGTAATCCAAACGTCCTTGAGATTGGGTCGTTTATCGAGCAACCATCCACATTTGGGCACGTCATCTAAAATATCTTCCAATCACTAGGATTTCGAATTAACCTATTTATATGTTGGTTTTGTGGCATTTTATGTCTCCAATATTACTACACATCGATATGAAGCAAAATTCGCGATGTTCACTTAATTCGCTGCGGATAGCATGCCATGAAAGCGAGGATTCAGCGGTAGTGTTAGGTATATTTAAGTCGTATGCTTGTAGATGAAAAAATGAACCTCTTGGTAATCGTAACGAAATTGAATTAATAGCTTATCATTTGAAGAGAAGACAACAAATGAGAACTGCAGAAAATCACAAAAAGTAAGAGTCGATCTTTTACCTTCTCGCAATGACTCATACTCGTTCAGCTATCGTTCTGATGGGACATATCCATTTTGTTTCTCAAAACGAATTGAATGATGCCTTGAGGGTGTCCATCGTTTTATTGGATGTAGGATATGGAAGCAAATATATTTCAGATGTTTTTGTGAATGTTAAAAGTGTTTTTCGATATTTAAACACGAATAGATAGCCACTAACCACTGGGCATGGAGCGAATGGACATATGCGTATAAGACAAGTGTATTGCACTTGTGCGGTTGTTTGATAGCGGAACGATTCGATAGTGACACTGATTCCATAGTCTGTTCTCTGTGGAGGACATACTAGTCCAACGTGATCGGCTTGACAACCGTCTTTGATTATCGCTAATGGTTCGCGTTCCCACTCGTATAGCGATCCAATTGGCTCAACTTGACATCCCGAAATACTCATATAATTCGCTGCAATTATATTGTTATATTGTTTTCCAAAAAAACCGAGACTATCCATTATTATATGAAGAGAACATGCAAAAATGATTACTTTTAGTTTGCTGTTTATCGAAGATCATTTGAGAACGGTTGTGATCTCGATTTATTTACTACTTTGAGTGTTTTTTTTGAAATGTCTCAGGTGAGGATTCAAATAGGGATTCGGATTAAAGTGGATTAAAGTATGGTACATTTTATATAGCTTGCAACAACATGCCAAATCTCAGTGTAGCACTTTAAGTAAACATTGCCATTACGATAAAAGTCATCAGCTGCTAATTAAGTAATGATGGGATCTATTTGCATATTTAATTTATGCTTATTCGGCAATCAGATGCATCTGAATAGTAACAAACGGCAAGCGACCGACTACCTAAATTCCACAACATGCCAAATCTCAGTGTAGCACTTTAAGTAAACATTGCCATTACGATAAAAGTCATCAGCTGCTAATTAAGTAATGATGGGATCTATTTGCATATTTAATTTATGCTTATTCGGCAATCAGATGCATCTGAATAGTAACAAACGGCAAGCGACCGACTACCTAAATTCCATCAAGGTGTGCAAAAAATTTTTTTAACGAGTCCAATTCGAGAATCATCATCATTGGATCGGAAATCGATAAAACAAATATAAAGAGCTGTTAGACGTCCGACTTATTTAGATAATCGTTTTATTCATCGGCTAACTCGGAATTTCTTTTTTTTCAAAAATCATAAATTCGCTTGAAAGATTTTCGATGTATCGTCTCTATCATTGACGCCAATCGGCAAATAAAGAATATTCTTCTATCCATCGAGTCTAATTAACTATCATCGTTGACTTCTTCTAAAATTGCATTCTATTATAAATTGATGAAATAAAACGATAAACTAACGTGGTATAGCGTAGAATGGTGTAAAACTAAGCGCTATACGACTGCCCACAACAACCGCCTCAATCGGTTGTCCATTGTGGAATATGTCGAACATGACAGCTTCTTTTGGTGGTTTATGTTGAGCTCCGATCATTGACGCTTCACTAAATTCAAATTTATTGACAATAAAAACGATAAACTTTTATTTGGTTTTTTTTTTCAAAAAGCATCTATATTACTTCAGATAATAATTTCACATTTACTATGCTAACTTTAAGGGGGGAAATTCGTTTTAATTTGAGAAATTTTATTTACTTAACTACAATTAAGATATAGTTTTCAATGTAGCAATATAATGTGGGCAATATATAATATTCTCAGAAATGAGTATGAATAATTCTCTTTTCATAAATAACAAAGGTATGATTAGTGAAACTCGTCAATGAGGTGTCAACGATTCACTGCATCAGTCAAATTCCTCGGTGTTTTTTTTTCTGGAGATTTTTTGTTGTATTTTGAAACTCTCATACCGGAAATATTAGTTAGCTTACTTGGTTGTAGATTCTTTTGAACTTTTTGTTGCGCTCCAAGTTGGTGCTTCCTTCGTAAGTGCTGATGTCGCTATGGTTTGCGGAGATGCTGTCGTTGTTGTAGTAGTGGTGCTTGCCGTGGTAGTGGTTATTGGTTTCGTAGTAGTAGTGCTGGTAGTAGTACTAGTGGTGGTTGAAGTCGTTGCTACTGTTGTTGCCGTTGTTGGTGATGGTGGTGATGGCGTTGTTGTTGTTGTTGTTGTTGTCGGTGTTGGTGTCGTTGTTGTTGTTGCCGTCGTTGTCGTGGCAGTATTAGTGTCTTCGATGTTGTAGGTTGTCGGTTCATCCGTTATTACAGCATATGTTGAAGCGAGTGTTGCGGGTATTTCCTGTGAATTGGTACTGTCGGTTTGTTGAGGTGTCGTACTTGAAGCAATTCTACTGCTGGTCGATGTTGTTGGCATAAAAGGTAAAATGAAGGTATCTTTAGTTGTAGAAGACGGTGTTACACTCGGTATAAAACGTGACGAGAAGATATTCGGAAAAGAGATATGCGTCGTGAACCTGAAAATAACCAAATTTTCAACTTCCTTTCAAATTTCCTTTGTTTTTTTTGCCTTTATGCGGTTAGTGTTTTATTCCACTGCTTCAGCGATGCAACGAATAATAACTTCTCAACGATGAAATCGAAATTATTCTACAAACGAACTGAAAAGCTTAAAAGAGTGTTCAATGGATCCGATCAGTGCCTAAAAAACTCAACTTGAACGATTCTTCATTTCTTCTATAAGTTGTTGCTTCTTAAAGGCATAAACGTTGACTAGTGTGAATGAGTGGTCGACGATTTTCGTTTATTTCGTTGCTAAATTCGACATTAAGTGCTTCAGTTTTGTTTAAGCATTGGGTGATTATAAAAAAAAAGCATTTTGACGCATAAAGTTTGAATTCGTAACATTTGCCTCAAATTTCGAATGAGATTTCCATTTCGAATAAGCACTATTTAATCAAAATTTCTAAAAAAAAATGGAAGGAATTCGCTCATTTCCTATTGATAACAATGTGTTGATTCAATAAGTGCTTATTGTGAGTGAAAATATTGTGTTCCTGCAAAATGATACATATTCAAATTTTGTGCACAAAAATGTTCGTTATATTAGAAATGGCATGCGTTCAATAGGAATGCAAATGAGGAAATAATCTCTAATTAAATGAAAGATTAAAAATTCAAAATAAACTCAGAAGGTGAAATATATTTCTTTATGCAAAACATGCGTTGTGCACCTTTTCTATCATGCAGGTGTGCGAAGTGAAAATAAAGGAACAATTATATTTTGTGCACCTCTTTGCAAGGAAAAAAAAAATCATAATTCGATATTTTAAACTCATTTTGAATCTTTTTTTTTTGTCTAAATATAACGATATTTTTGTTATTATCGAGTTCGAAGATGTTGGGAGTAAGCCTTTAATAGGACTTACTCGTTCATTTCATTAGAGGAAGTGGATTGAGAGAGGCGTGATGAGGAAGTGCTTCCTGAAGAAGTTGCCGTAGTGGTGGATTCTGGTGCTGCCGTCGTTGTTGTGTTGAACAACACAATAGACACTGCAGACAACTCTTTATACGTTGCATCTATGTGTGTTGAATCGTCCGTTATTGCTGTCTCGTCATTTATTCGATTCGATTCGATCTCCTTCATCAGTGACTCTTCTTCAGAAGTTTCACGATGCAATAGATCGCTCGCATTTGCAGAAGCACTAGATGCAAATATATCTGTCAAATATTCATCAGCTATTCCATCAGGCAGTAGTGACACCGTCGTTGAGTCAGACAGATTGCCTCTGAAAGTCTCAAGAATCGCAGACTTTTCCGATTTCCCAAGAGTCATCTCAAGAGTTGAGGTTGGTATGCCCATTGCGACTTCTTCAGAAAAATTAGCATCTATTGGGGTGTTCTTCTCGATGTTCATAGAACTGCTACCAGTTGCGGATGCTTCGTCTCTGGAAATTGTGGATTGTGAACTATACTGAGATGGAGTCGTCCGCAACATCACAGTACTCGTAGATATCGTTGTTGTTGCGATCGGTGGGAAAGACAATGGGATCCTTTCTTTTTCAAGTGATAAAGTGTGTTTGCTTGACGGTGAAGCAACTATTGAATTACTGGTTGTTTCGGTTTTGTCTCGGCTGTTGAAGTGGACGGCAGTAGAATGCACCTTATGTTTGTCGAATGAAGTCACATTGGAAAGCACAGAAAAGAGCGCTCTTGCAGATGCCGTGAACTTAGAGATGTCAACACTTTTGCTGAAAAAAAAAGTGAGGAAAAACAAACATGCACATGCAAGGTAGTGCCTATCATAACTTATATACACAACAAAAATTTAAACGAAGGAAAAGTGCTTGAAACGAGTGGTCCTTATATGAAAAGCAAAAAAACTATTTATGAACATTACCGCCGTTTTCGTTTTTTAGTCTCCTTTCATTCATTGCTTTTTTCGATTTCCTTCCGCTAATAATTTCTTAACAATGCGTATATTATAAAACTAAAGCACTCTTTCCGTTGAGTCACAGTTATTCGTCAACAAAATCCAAAGAGAGCATGGCAACCAAACCCACGATAATATCAACCTATACCATGTTAATTCTTCATTGTTTTGCAATAATAAAAAAAAAATTCCTTCCGCTAATAATTTCTTAACAATGCGTATATTATAAAACTAAAGCACTCTTTCCGTTGAGTCACAGTTATTCGTCAACAAAATCCAAAGAGAGCATGGCAACCAAACCCACGATAATATCAACCTATACCATGTTAATTCTTCATTGTTTTGCAATAATAAAAAAAAAAAACCATGCAACAAGAAATATTTACGAAGCATGCAACGAAAGGTGTAAACTTGAAACTAAATGACTAGTGTTTTCTGGACAGGTAATTTCAGGAAATTAGGGCGTCTTATAGAAGTATTGCGTCAATTGTCTCGGCAACAAATAGTTAAGAATGAAACAAAGAAATCCAAATTAGGCTAGAAAGTGGGATAAAATTTCTCATGATCATCGCTGTTGAAGCAACTCGATTAGTCACCGACGACTGACTACCGATTCAAATGATCGCCGACGATGGGGTACTACGGCGTTAAATCGTTTCTTCGTTAAATAACCAAAGATTGGAACTTCTTCATCGAAGTTTTTGAGAAACATTGGAACTTCATGCGCTTTATTATGCGATATTCGAATTGTTCAACGATATTGCTTATTGTTTCAAGGTGTTTGCTTTTCTTCACTTTCTTTGATTGGCCTACCTATCACAATATTATGATACGGCTTTTCTACTGTCATTAATGATGGTCTATAAAGTACGGTATATAGATGATCCCTTCGATTCATTCATGCAATTTCCCTATTCCGCGTCGAAATCTCTTTGCTTTCACCTCAGTAGAAGATTGCAGTCATTTGAGGCGTAATCGAAAAAGTTGTCGAGCGCAGGATGCATTCACGTCTTCGATGAATGCAGGGATGGGGTGAAGTTTTGGCACTGAGAAAATAGGTCGGTCGCAAAGTTTTGGTGCATTCCAAAGTAAGTCGAAAAGACACCTACATTGGATATCTAAATAAAAAAAAACGTCCACTTTGCAAACATTGGTTCTGTACTACCAATGCTGTTGATTAAATTTTTACTAAAATAAAGCTTTTTCTCAAAAGTTAATTTCAATAAAAAATAATCTGCATCCAACATCAGCTCATATTAAAAACTTCATTCTAATAGTTTCAATTAATGATTATTTAACGAAGAAATAACTTGTCGGATTTCCGATCAACCACCAACGACTAATCAAGGCTTTTCAGAAGTTGTAATACTTAATTTGACTAACTTCTCATCAATTTTAATTTCTATTAAATTCTTTCAAATTCTTCTATTTAGTAAACAGTGATCTCAACAATGTTAAGAATGTGGCATCTCTTCGAATAATCGAATAGCAATTATTTAGGTACGGAAATAAATAATAAAAATTGCTGCCTCAAATGTGGTCCGGCAAAATTTTCTTCAGTGGAGTTAGTTTACTTACTAATTCTATAAATTCAATATTTGCATTTCGCCGTTAAATGTAATATCATATTTCGTATCTTTTGCATCTTTGGGAAGAATTTTTGCTTTCATATCTCGCAAATTTGAATATTAGAAGGGATCTTTTCACTTGTACTGCAAAGTAGAATGGAAATTAGTGGAGCAAAAAAAAAACTGCAATTAGAATTTAAAGGTGTTTTTGCAACAAAAAATGATTACCTCTCAATATTGGGTAGTAGGTCAATACTGGGACTGAGATATTTGCCCTCTCTTATTGGACAACGAGCCTGATAGGTCAAATCATCCGGAGTGATAAAATATAACGGTTCGATACCATCAGTTGAAAGTACCACTTCCAATACCATATCGTTCCCCTCAAATATCAATGTTCAATTATGAAAAAAAAAAGGTGAAATTCAATTGACTGATGTTGGAAAACATTGGATATCATTCAACTTGGGCATTATTAAGTAACTGAAGGAATATTTACACAACAATCATGACAGATGTTTTTCTTTTTGCAACCGCTGACGTACCTCTTGAATTGCAACAACCAAAAATTTATTCTATCAGTTGCTTTGCCTAGTATCTACATGATATCTACGTTGAAGGAATCTACCAAAAACTGAGATCGGAACTTCAGGAAAACGCTGATCCTGTTATAGGGATCTAAGCAAGCGAACTGTTAACCGCAACTGCAAAGTAAACTAGGCATAAGACGCAATCCTACCGCTACTGTCATAAGCATCGCAATAGGCAAATCAAAGTGTGACGTTCATTTCAATAGGCAAGATCGGAAGCAAGACATTATAGAATTTCCGCTAATAAAACAAACAAGAAGAACCTTATAGCGTATGCTGTCGCTGCAATTTTTTGATACGGTCGGTGAAGGAAAGAAATATTCAATTCTTTTTGCATCTTTCGGTTCAATGCGGCATGTGAAGAAATCATAAAGACCATATAGCGCACCAACTGAAATTTGAGTTGGTAGAATTTGTGATGCATTAGCTAAATAATCCTTAAAGCTGTAACGGAAATGAATTTGAGAAAAAAAGCGATGAAAATTTACTATTGAAGCAGTTGCTTTCATAGTAGTCAATGCGGAAATTCGGGTTGTTATTCATACGGAGAAGTGCCGGCTTGCTGAGTTGATTCTGTTGTGATAGGTGACATCCACCATCGGTACGATTGAACGATACGCTTCTACATGCGAAGTTACTCTCATCCAAGCATGCACTCAAGCAATCTTCCAGTGAGCTCGTATACGCGACACGTGTCACCTCACGTGAATCCATATATCGATCCGAAAGGAAGGTAAATGCATAATCTCCTGAGCACGTCTTTTGAGCTAAATGAAGGTGGTTTTAGTCTCCTGTCTCATAGGTATCAGAAATTCCATAGATCAGTTATATGAGGATCCGTATTTGATTTTGCTTGATTATGAACTATTTTCCATCACGGCAAGTTTATCGTCTACCGAAAGCAGCTCTCATATCCATATTCTCCGATTCAATGATGAAATACAGAAATGATGTGACTTCGCAAGCAATCCTAGGTTGGAGGCATGAAAACTGTAAATATGAAGATATGAGCACAAATGACTGTGTTTAAAACTGTTTAGAAAGCTTTAAGAAGGTACGCGATTAAGTTGCAAGCGCCAATGTGCTATTGAAGCGATAAACAAATGAAAATCACTGACTACTTAAACATTTGCTGTATATCATTCCCTCGCATGTTACCTCACAAAGAATGTTGCAATACGTAAAGCAATAATAACAATAAGCCTCACTATGAAATATAGCAACATTATAACACAATGTTTTTAAAAGTGTTTGATGAAGCGATTACTGTACTATTCTACAACTTTATGAAGTTTAAAACAAATCATTAATAATGTTAAACAAATAAAGACGACTACAACGAATACGCGAAGAAGAAGAGAGCTTACAATGAACGCAATATTTCCAATAAAACGAATAACGGTCATCGGCTTCAACAAAACCATCGACATGTTGTAGTTGATCTGCCTGATAGAGTTGACAGTGATGTGCATAATCATTCGGTCCTTCTCGTTGATTGAATCTAAAGTTGTGTTTAATGGTGTGCGGTTGATGCTATCATCATTGGTGCTGATGCAGTGCGGTGCCAACTTGATCGTCAATGATCGCGACAACTATGAGCCAACTATTTGAAACTGTAACGTTTTAGAAATCCTCTTCTCCCTTTTTTCTTAATCGATTACCTTAGCGCTCGTCTAATCGTTTCATGCAAAGCATTGAAGGTATCATTAATATTTATGCAACAATTCACCTATCTAATCGCGTGCTAATTCCTTCTCATGAAAACTCTATTCCTGTACGACCCCTTGTGAAGTATTATATTAAGAGATGGCAGCGATTCATTGTTACCGTTTTTCTGATATTTATATACAGCGAGCATCATTCACAGTTTCTTCAACAACTCAGGTTTCAAATGGTAGCAATTCACATACAAGGAAACAAATACTTGAAGCTGGTTACTGTAACGATTTGGTCGTTGAGCAATTCGATCATAATGACAGAGCAGCTGGACTATGACCACTGAACAGCGTGCACTACGATTTGCTCTTGTAGCTATCGCTTTGATACTATGAGTAGGGTATATAAGAGCTGTTATTGCCCACTCTGATTCAGTGTGTATTTCTTCGTCGCCTGGAGTCGGGTGTGCGTCGTTGAGGTCTTCGGTGTTTTCGTGGTGTGTATCGTTGAGATGCTCGTGGGCCGAGATGGGGCGTATTCAACTAATGAAGTGTTCGGTTTGTCGAGGTGCTCAACAAGGATCAGTGGCCCGAGAGGTAATGGGTTCGTTATAGTTACTCATAAATTTCACATTTATCTGCTTAGTTCTGCTTAAGTAAATGCAGCTTTGTTGCAAATGCTTCTGGCAGTAGATCGTTAGAAATCTATATTTTCAGTTTTAGGCATTAATTCTTTTTTTTTTGCTACTAAAAGAACCTTTTCATCAATAGAAAACGTCATACCCGGAGCATTGCATTTCATTGCCGCTTCTGACCGGATCTTCTTCACTAGTGCATGCACTTCTACATGCCGTCAACGAGTAGGGTCCTTCTGCCCTTGCACCGAACACCACCTTCACTCGTGGCCATCGAACGTAGATCGGATTACATTTATGAGCTGCAAATTATAGCAATTCATGAAGCGAAGACTCCATTTGAGATTTAATTAATAGTTACAAAGAATCTAAGGGATATTAGTATTGTATCCATAATGGCTTGAATAGCACCTGAAGGGAACTTCGATGAACAGCTGATCAAGGTAGAGAAGAAAGAACACCTATATCTCAGTCATGTTCAATGAAATAACGAAAAACTATAGGAAAAGAGGTACACATTCTAAAATCAATAAAAAAGCATTTTTCAAAGTGACTCATTAAGTTGATTTATTGTTGCTGTTGCAGAAATTCTAGAAGCAACAAATCAATTTTTGTACGAAAATTTGGATTCCTATTGAACAAAAATATTTTCGATAAAAAAGGAGAGAAGATTTCTGAAAGAAAATTGTGGAGTGTATTTAATGAATAAAACATCAGTCGGATTTTTCTAAATCTATATAGATTCAAGTAAAAGTTGAAAAGCTGAAATTTACTTTTCCTATAATCGACTCTGAAGGTGATAAAGGCTCCGAAGGTGACAAACAAAATTATAAGCGTAAAGATCGCAATGATAACTCTAAGCAGCTGAGCTCATAAATGGTACTAGAAAATGAGTGAAAAAATATGTGCACTATCTCATTAAACAATTGTGAAATGAACACGCATGATGATTTATCAGTGCATATATTTAGAGAAGCATGTATGATGCTTGTATGCGCTTTTGCAACTCTGATTTGCAACAGTCATAACTTGCCAACGAATAATAAGACAAGTATATAATATACTCTTGTTGTTAGCTAATCGATCGCTCATATGAAACCTCTCGATACAATAGCTATAAATCCTCTATATGCAAAATTCATGAGCTTTTTTGGATCGATAGCTATAAAATCCTCTATAAATATGCAAAATTCATGAGCATATATCCATGAATTCTTTCGAAGTATTTGAGTGAACTCGAGGGCTAGTGCAAGAACGTCCTATACTAAATGGTGTATACGCCGAATTCCATAACTCCAGTTTCAGTGGTTTTCAAGTTGGAACTACAAAACTGACTATAGTCATAGACAGTATATCAATCGAATTAAGTTTCTTGCAAAAATTGACGAAATGAAATGTCAAATTTAAAAATGGGAATGATGCAATCGTTACGCGCAAGAGCGATCATGAAATAAGCGGAAGTGGTATATGAGAGCAACAAAAGTTATGGATGATGGGATTGTATCGCATGAGCGAGGTGCCATCAAATGAGGTCAGCTAAATATGGTTGTCGCTGAGTCAACCAGCCGAGTGGAGAAGGCGTCGAGTGGTCATAACCCCATCGACATGGAGGTCACTGAAGCGCTTCACACAAACCTCACAACAGCGAATTTTTTTGTGCTCTTTTATAGCGTATCGTTTGCATTCGAAGGACAATTAAACGCATTCACTTGTCACTGCGAAAGATTTGTGTATCCTTCATGCGTGAGTACAAATTGAAGGAAGAAAGCGCGCTTTCTTATCGATCACGTTTTGTTGATTGTTGAAGTTCTAGTGAAAAACTATAGGATTCACTCAATGATGCAGTAATAAACACAAAAAAAAAATTTATCAAAGAGATTTCTTTATCAATTTCATCACCAATTTAATAATAAATAACAGACACACAGACAAACACAGGCACACACAGACACACACAGACACACACACGCAGACACACACATAAACACACAGACACACAGACATACAGACCAGACACATACACACACAAGACACAGACGCACAGGCACATAGACACACAGACAGACGAACAGACACACAGACACACACAGACATAGACACAGACACAGACACACATGGACGCACAGACACACACGCAAAGACACGCACGAACACACAGACACACACATAGACACACAGACACACAGACACAGAGACCCACGGACACACAGACACACAGATACAAAGACACGCAGACACACACAGATGCACACACAGACACACACACAGACACACGCACAGACACGCACGAACACACAGACACGCACAGACAAACAGACGCACAGACGCACAGACACATGGACACACAGACACACATACAGACACACGCACAGACACACACACAGACACACAGACACACAGACACACGCAGAAACACAGACACACAGGCACACACAGACGCACACACAGACACACACAGACATACAGATACAGAGACGCACAGACGCACGGACAAACAGACACACAGACACACAGACAGGCACAGACACACACAGACACATAGACACAGACACACAGACACAAAAACAGACACACAGATACAGAGACGCACAGACACACGGACAAACAGACACCCGGACACACACGCAGATACACACTTACAGACACACACAGCCACACGAACAGACAAACGCAGACGCACACACACGGACACACACAGACACACACGCACAGACACACACAGACACACACAGACACACACAGCCACACAGACACACACAGACACACACAGAACACACACAGAGATGCAGACACGCGCACAGACACACACAGACATGCAGACACACACAGACACACACAGACACAGACACACGCACATAGACACACAGACACACAGACACACAGGCGTATAGACACAGGCACACAGACAGACACACACAGACATGCACAGACACAGAAACAGACACACACAGACGCACAGACACGCACGAACACACAGACGCACAGACACACAGACACACACAGACACACCCTCAGACACACGCAGACACACACACAGACACACAGACACACGCGCACAGACGCACACGGATACACAGCCACTCGGACACACGCACACAGACATACTGGCGCTGACACATAGGCACACAGATACACAGACGCACAGACACACAGACACATGGACACACAGGCACGCAGACACACGGACACACAGACACACGCACAGACACGCGCAGACACACAGACACACAGACACACAGACACGGAAACACAGAGGCACGCGGACATCCAGACACACACAGACACACACAGACGCACGCACAGGTACACATACAAACACACACAGACATACAGGCACACACAGAGGCACACAGACACGCACACAGACATGCAGACATACGCAGACACAGACACACAGACACACAGACCCACAGACACACAGACACACACAGACAGACGCAGACACTCACAGACACTTAGACATACAGGCACACAGACACACAGGCACACAGACACGCGGACGCACAGACACACACAGGCACAGACACAGACACACACAGACACTTAGACACACAGGCACACAGACACACCGACACACAGACACACGGGCACACGGACACACAGACACGCACACAGGCACACAGACACACGCACACAGACGCACACAGGCCCACAGACACACGCACACAGACGCACACAGACACACAGATACAGAGACGCACAGACACACGGACAAACAGACAGCCGGACACACAGACACACAGACACACAGACACACACAGACACAGACACAGAGACACACACAGACACACACGCAGACACACACGCACAGACACACACACACAGACACACACAGAGACACACACACGCACAGACACGCACATAGGCACACAGACACAAGCACACAGACACACAGATACACAGACGCACAGACGCACAGATACAGACACGCACAGACACACGGACAAACAGGCACCCGGACACACAGACACACACAGACACACACACACAGAAACACAGACACACACAGGCACACAGGCACACGGGCTCACAGACACACAGACACACGAACAAACAAACACAGACGCACACTCAGACACACACACAGACATACACAGACACGGACACAGACACACACGGACACACAGACACACAGACACACAGACACACAGACACACACAGACACAGACACAGAGACACACACAGACACACACGCAGACACACACGCACAGACACACACACAGACACACACAGAGACACACACACGCACAGACACGCACATAGGCACACAGACACAAGCACACAGACACACAGATACACAGACGCACAGACGCACAGATACAGACACGCACAGACACACGGACAAACAGGCACCCGGACACACAGACACACACAGACACACACACACAGAAACACAGACACACACAGGCACACAGGCACACGGGCTCACAGACACACAGACACACGAACAAACAAACACAGACGCACACTCAGACACACACACAGACATACACAGACACGGACACAGACACACACGGACACACAGACACACAGACACACAGACACACAGACACACACAGACACAGACACAGAGACACACACAGACACACACGCAGACACACACGCACAGACACACACACAGACACACACAGAGACACACACACGCACAGACACACACATAGGCACACAGACACAAGCACACAGACACACAGACAAACAGGCACCCGGACACACAGACACACACAGACACACACACGCAGAAACACAGACACACACAGGCACACAGACACACGGGCTCACAGACACACAGACACACACACAGACACACACAGATACACACGGACACACAGACACAAACAGACACACACGCAGAAACACAGGCACACAGACACACACAGACGCACACGCAGACACACACAGACATACACAGACACGGACACATACACACAGACAGACAGACACATGGACACACACACAGACACACACAGACACACCCTCAGACACACGCAGACACACACGGACACACACAGACACACACACAGACACACAGACACACGCGCACAGACGCACACAGATACACAGCCACTGGGACACACGTACATACAGACATACTGGCGCTGACACATAGGCACACAGATACACAGACGGACAGACACACAGACACATGGACACACAGGCACGCAGACACACGGACACACAGACACACGCACAGACACGCGCAGACACACAGACACACACAGGCGCACACACAGACACAGAGACACAGACACACAGACACACAGACACACGGACACACAGACACGCAGACGCACGTACACACGGGCACATGGACACATAGACAGACAGACACACAGACGCACAGACACAGGCACACAGACGGACGCACACACAGAAACACACACAGACAGGCGCACACAGACACACACGCAGACACAGGCGCACAGGCACATAGACACGCAGACACAGAGACACACAGACACAAAGAGACACAGACACAGACGCACAGACACATAGACACAGACGAACAGCACAGACACACACAGACGCACACAGATACGCACACAGGCACGGACACACACACAGACACACAGAAAGACAGACACATAGACACACACACGGACAGACACAGATACAGACACACAAACACACAGGCACACGGACATAGGCACAGACACACAGACACAGACCCACACATACATGCAGACACACACAGACATACACAGACACAGACATAGAGACACATGCACACAGACACATACACAGGCACACACACAGACACACAGACACACAGACACACAGACACGGAAACACACAGGCACGCGGACACCCAGACACACACAGACACACACGGACACACACAGACACACACAGACGCACGCACAGATACACACACAAACACACACAGACATACAGGCACACACAGAGACACACAGACACGCACACAGACATGCAGACACACGCAGACACAGACACACAGACACAGAGACCCACAGACACACAGACACACACAGACACAGACACGGACACTCACAGACACTTAGACATACAGGCACACAGACACACAGGCACACAGACACACGGACGCACAGACGCACACAGGCACAGACACAGACACACACAGACACTTAGACACAGGCACACAGACACACCGACACACAGACGCACAGGCACACGGACACACAGACACACACAGACACAGACACACAGATGCACAGACACACACACAGACACAGATAGCACAGGCACACACACAGACACACAGGAGCAGACAGAGACACAGACATACGCCCAGACGCATAGACACACAAACACACAGACGCAGAGGCATAGGCACTCAGACGCAGCGACACACACGCGCGAACACACAGACGCAGACACAGACACACACGCACAGACACACACAGGCACACACACAGACACGCAGAGGCAGACACGGACACAGACATGCGCACAGACACACAGACACAAACACACAGACACAGACACACGGACACACGGACACAGACACACACACCGACACACACAGGCACACACAGACGCGCACACAGACATGCAGACACACAGGCACAGACACAGAGTCAGACACACAGACACACAGACACGCAGACGCACGAACACACAGACACAGACACAGAGACATAGACACACACAGACAGACACAGAGGCAAACACACAGACACACACCAAGGGGGACACACACAGACATACGCACAGACACACAGACAAACACAGACAAGCAGACGCCAGACACACAGACGCACACTGAAATGCAAATAAGAAGAAATTTGGCGGTTGCGGTGCACCTTTGCAATGCAAGTTTGCAAAAAAATCTTACGATGAAAGAAATATATCGCGGAATGGGAGAATGGTGAGTGAAAGATGCGTTCATTATTTTGAAAATAATAAATAAAGCAGATTAAGACGCAATTATCTTAAACGAAATGAGCAATTGTAGCAAAAAAAAAGAGACCTCATGGTGCGATAATTTTTTTATTTAATGAAAAATTTTTACACAGAAAAATCAAACAATTGTGCAGAGATTGAAAAGTTTGAAGAAATTTTCCAATATAAAAATAGATAATTCACGATAATAATGACAGTGCTTTGTGATGAAACTTAATTAAACTAAAGTAGAATAGCGGCATTACAATGATGAACTGAGATCAGTTCGAAGAGTATTTTCACTCAAAACTGCTTCTTTATTGTGTTGCTCAAGTATGCGAATTGCAGATATATTATAATTTTAAGCACACAATAAGCTCTTGGATTCTATATGATGTGATGCGCACGTTGAAAGTATTCAATGTGCAAGTGATAAATAATGAAGTATTCTATAAGAGGTTTTATATTTTAAGATAGGCGCCTGAGTTAGAGGTGTTATTGCACTTGGTCTTTGAATTAAAGATGCTTATGAGTTATATGGCATCAAGTGTGCAAGTTCTTTGAAGAATTCCATTGCAAGTGGATTTATAGACAAGTTATATAAACAAAGCAACAAAAAAAAAGTGTTACATCGGCGCTGCACTCTATTAAATGCAACTGGTACCGCCATCTCGTTAGCATCCATTTTTGACCATTACCTGAGTGTTAACTTTAGTGTTTGCGCTAACCAGCCCACCGATGTGGTTTCCATCATTCGCTATTAATGATCCAACGGATGATAAATAATGAAGTATTCTATAAGAGGTTTTATATTTTAAGATAGGCGCCTGAGTTAGAGGTGTTATTGCACTTGGTCTTTGAATTAAAGATGCTTATGAGTTATATGGCATCAAGTGTGCAAGTTCTTTGAAGAATTCCATTGCAAGTGGATTTATAGACAAGTTATATAAACAAAGCAACAAAAAAAAATGTTACATCGGCGCTACACTCTATTAAATGCAACTGGTACCGCCATCTCGTTAGCATCCATTTTTGACCATTACCTGAGTGTTAACTTTAGTGTTTGCGCTAACCAGCCCACCGATGTGGTTTCCATCATTCGCTATTAATGATCCAACGGATCAATCAGCAGGCATGCGAATAATACAACGGTCATAGCGAATGTTTGTTGAAAGATATTCTTGGGAACAGAAAAAATCTTTAGCCTTACAAAAGAAATAATTCAATCTTCCGATAGTCCAAATGAATTTTCCGCCAAAATGATTTTCAGACACTCAAAAAAATGACAAGTCTTCAAATCTCTACTTGAAGCATTTATAAATTTGCGAGATCAGTGAGTTTGAAATTGTAGTACGATGCCATGGGCAATGAAATACGAAAAGCGAAAGACAAGATGTCGAATGATTTTTCACACTGGGCCGTGATGGAGGGAAAAGTGCGAAACTATCGAAAACTACTCGGTGGAATTAGGTCGTACTTGAGAGAGTTCATTCGCGCGTCGAAACGCTTGAAACAGCTTTGCATTCGCCGAGAACAACGACCCCCCGCGGAAATACAAGCAGTTTAGCACGTCTTATGCTGCAAAGTTGGAAAATGCGAAGAATATGGGCATGTGAATTGTTTCACTCATATTTAACACAAGAGGATATTCCCAAAAAGATGAGAATGATAAAATGGAAACACATCAATGCTTTATTGATTTGCAAAACTTGGAGAATAGTGTTCATATAGTAAGATAAATAACTTAAACGAAATTTAGAAAGAGGAGCTGATTAGTGGCATTTGAGATGATGATGCATGAGAAAAAAAAACAGAAATCAGCGAAAATGAATGCAGCATAAATAATTATATATAGCGATTGAATAACCCAACAATAAGAAAGCGGTGCTTATTGGGTGGTTGGTGGCTTAGTGATAGTACGTACCAGTGGTCATAAAGAGAGGATGGAAGTCATTCAGCAGGTGGTCGCGCATCGGTCACTAATGTCAGCGGGAAAGACATATCGAGGTGGGTTCTACAGCTATTACATGCATCACTTATAATGGCAATTTTCGATAGGCGAATCAGAATCAGCCAACACGAATATAGAGCAGTGACAACCTGACAGCTAATTACTTAATCTGCAACCTAGCCGACTTATTGAAGGAACGTTGTTATGATAGTTTAGTAAGTACAGCTTGCGTGACAGCAGATGAGGAAAATGCCCTCCTCAGCCTGATCCTTCAATTCACAAGAACCCCCTTGTCCATATATTATTTATTTTCAAATTCATTGCAGCACTTTAATTCCGTTGTTCAAGCCAAATAAAATTAAACTACTGATAAAAATAAATAAAGCAATTTATGCAGGGTGCATTTATGAAAACCGTAAGCGCATTTCTAGGTATCATCGATATACGATTACTGATTCAATGAGAGGTTTTCAACTGCGTTTTCGACTGAGGATTAAATTGAAGGTTGAACTTTGAATCGATAAGTTTTTATCGAAGGTAACCAAGCATGGCTGTGACTTTCATTCATAGAAATATCTATGCTTTTAGACAATGAGCATGATTCCTGAAGGAAGAAAAAAAGATTTCAATGAAACTGGGCAGTGTACTATTCCATTTGCTTCTCTGCAGTTATATTTTTATGGAGTGTTATTTCCGCTCAATTCGATTTTTTGTCGATCAATCAATAAGTAGTTTTCAACAGTTCAATGATGACATTTGTCGTTAAAAATTGGAAACTCTCGGCGAGTTTTCACTTCCAAAGAATTCGCCTTATTCAAATCAGAAAACTCTCGCAAAGTTCATGCAAAAACACATGTTTAGAATGGTACATCTATGTAAAAGAGCATCGATTTGTGCTAGTAAAAATTCGACAATGAAATCGATTACACATTTGAGGGGAATGGAATAAAGATTGACTAAAAAGAGGAGACATAGTTGAACTGAGTTGAGTGCTGCCGTAATTATGGCGGTGCACGCGGAAACGATTGGGCAACGCAATGAACACAGACCTTGACACCGTTTTATTTAATCTTGACGACTCATACATTTGGGCATCGCCATTTCATCACATCCATACAGCGAATATAACCATTGTCGCCAACCTGATTGTTCGGGCAAACTCCATTTCTGCTATGGTCCATCAATTAAGGAAATAAAGACAACCAGGAAACTTTCGAAACGAAGCATCGATAAATTCTATTCATATTTGCATTTTCATGTAAATAATTCACCATTGAAAATTAGAGATTAAAAGCATTGTCGAATATTGTTTTTGAGAAGAGAGATGCATGAATGCTTCTTCATAAGTCAAAAATATCCACCATTCCTAAAGTGAAATAAATGAGCATTGCTGTTGGAATTCTTCGAGCACACTTATCTCCTCAGTGGGATCCATCTATTTGCTTATTAGAGTCATAATTCAAGTTTTTCTCAATTTGTTTTGCAATATTGCTTCGCCGGTTCTTTGATTGCATCAGATTCATTAGCAGAGATGTTACAGGAAATTGCGTCATTTCTGGAGTTTTCATGAGACAATTATTTAATATCTTAGTTTTCTTCAAATTATTCGTCTTTTCGAATTTTGAGCGATATTATGTCTCGTTATGAATGTATCCCATATTTCTTGGAATAATATTTAGATTGCTTTCAGCAAGCAATATGAATTTAGCTTCATCTAAGTGGATAACCATAGATAACAAAATGATACACCGGAAAGGGTAATTGTTAGTGCTTGATGTTTTTTGTGTTTTAGTAAATATGTAGCAGACATCCAATGAGCGCTTCCATAGTGAGACAACAAACAGAAGGCAAGCGTTAAAAAAGTGAATATATTTCCGATTAATAAAATAAAAAACAACAGCAATTTCGTTCAATTTAACACCTTTTATAATGCTCAACAATTTGGAAAAAAAAGGCATTTTGAGCACAATAACAACGCAATATTCCATTTCATATAACGATATGTAGCAAAGAGATAATTAGTTAAATTTTATGCAACTAATAAAAAAAATAAGAAAAATCATTAAACATTATGCAAATTGATGAGACAACAATCGTGAGAGCATAAAAACAACACAAAATACCCGATAAATTACTGCGATGCCAAATTTACTTATGAAATATATCGTATCGAAAAAAAAACTCGCTAAAATTCGCTTATTTTTACATACATCAAACGATATAAAAATTTTTACTTGCAATATTTGAAGCACAAACGTTGAATAGTTGGTTATTTACGTGGAATTTTTATGCAAATTTCATGGAAATGATGAAAATTGAATTGCTTTGCGATTGAATTGTTTGCTCAAAATGAAAAAAAAATTGTTCGTACTTGGAGATTCTATAAAAAATCGTTTTCATAAATTTCTAATGATTGAGAAAGCTTGTTCGAAACTTTCAAGGACTTTTCAAATTCCTTCATTTTAAGATCCCAAGGATAACGGAAATGGATGAAGGCACACTATGAGCATAATAACGAGTTGAGCTGATCTAGCAATCAGTTCCATAATATGACTGCATGTGCCATAAAGTGATTGGACCATTATTAGCAAATATTACGGAGAGGGGGATTGGTGAGGGGACATTAAAGAGAAGGAGAGGGGGAATGGTGAAAAGAGAAAAGAAAACCAAGATTAGCGAAGAGTTTAACAACCCTCTGTTCGTTGCAATAAATGCAAAGTATGCAAATCTGAAATTGCAATATCGATTTTCGTTTGGTTTTTCAATTTACATTGCGATGACATTTTATTGTCATAACCTGTGTTCAAAATCATCACAACGATTAGAACATACAAATACAAACAAAAATAGAAGAAAGTGGAAAAATATGTGAAAAAAATCGCAATAAAATTTACAGCTTAAAATATAGTGCTATAAACGCTTTTTAGCTAATCAGTAAAGAATAAAAGAAAAACGTTTTTCGATTTTTACAGCTAACATTTTCCAGTTAAGCATTTCTAGCCACAGTTAAACAGCACTAATAGAAAGGTGAGAACAAAGATAAAATTGAGAAAAAAAAAACAATGTGGATCAAAGGACTATCGAAATATATGGTTTGTTATATTGCTACATTTGAAATTTCTTCCACATGGCAACTAATTCTCTACTCATCACAATCGAAAACTACACAATCAAACTTTCACTCTTTGAAACTAATCTAAAATTTGAAGCGATATGCTCTAAATTGTTATCAGTGATGATAAAATGATGATAATTATCTGATGAGAAAATTCTTTCTTAAATTTTCTATCAAAATTTCCCAACATTAAAGATCACAAATCAACAATAAAAGTGAGCACATCAATCGAACATTAAGAGTATAGATATGAGAGAATAAGACAAAAATAAAAAATAAACGAAAATACAATATAAAAATGAAACGAAAATATATATAGTAGCAGCCGCAAAATTTGAGGGTTATTCATTTACGTATTATTTGAAATATTATTCATTTACGTATTATTTGAAATATTGTTGAAATAATCTCTACATAAATTTTTTGTAATCATTTGATATATTAGAGAAAGAGATGATGTCGAAATTAATGAATTCAAAGTCGAGAAATTATAAGTAGCAAATGATAGTCATGAGAAGCATTCGAGAAGCAAGTACATATCGTTGCACTAAGTCAGAACTATAATCAATGAAACATTTCAAACAATCATAAATATTTACATGGAGATATATATTATTGGATACATCTCATGCTTAAATTTAATGAAATCGATTTCAAAATATTACATTAAATAATAAAAAATAAACAAACAATATACCAGAAATATTTCAATGTTAATTAAGCAAGAAATTATTCAAAGAAACATTGGTTGTTGAAGAATCCAATTCACGTCAATCATTTTATGAGCGAATTAAGCATTCAACTAGACTATAATACACGGAATGAAAGTTGAAATTTACGGATATGACAATATAATTTGATGTGTCATTAATGTATATTAATAAATCTTAGCCTATTTCTAATGTGCCGTTTACCTATCACAATTGAAACGCTGAATGATAGTATATCACAGAGATGAGCCACATAAAAGAAACATTCCTTTCTTTTGTAGAGCGATCCATAGATAAGATTATTTGTTAGCAAGTTGAGGATTAGTGTAGGAGAAGTTGAGAAACGCCTCAGGGTCGATCGAGGCAAGTAGTGACTTATCGGCAATTGGAGTCAAATGTGGCTTCTCTTGTGTGAAATCCTCATCGAAATTAGATGTATCGCTCGAAGATTTCTGAAATATTTCAAATTAAAAATTTAGCACTTTCATAGTATACCAAAACAATAGAATAACAAAAAAAAAATCTTGTTTTGCCGCATAAAAATATGCAGAAAATAGTCTGTTCAAATCCGGCTATAAAATATTTCGTTGCCTAAATGCTAAGCGAAGTACGTTCCAAGTTGCAGATATTAAACGAATGTGTCACAATAACACATTTCACACCTAAGCGTAATACATTGTCATATATATATATATATATATATATATATATTAGTTCCACCCTCCCAAAAAATTCACGAATTAAACGTGCTACTTTGGCTGGAAAAATAACGAATATTTTGGCTTTAGCGTACTGTAATCAGCTTCTTTGATATTTGTAGAAAGTGAATCTAACATCTTTCATTTGCATGCTCTTTTAATATGCCATACTAAAGGTCTATTAGATTTGAAAACGAAATCAGACCTTTAAACTCTTAAAAGGGACCTCACATATGATGAAGGATGAACTGGAGTGGATTAAATATGGGACGAGCCAAGAAATATTCGAAAATAGGTCATTTGAATTCAGGCAGTTAAATTGCACAAGATCTTATTACTGCTAGAATCGTTTCCAGTGAAATAAACACCTCTGGCAGGAATGCCGCTTTATGTTAGAAAAATTCGAAGAACAAACCAGTGCGGGCTTGAACGGAGGTGGCACTTGCCGCATTTCAAAACGCTTCCAGTCGACACCTCGAAAGAAGGAATGCGTCCGAATCGGTCCGTCGGGGCATTCGGGCATACCGAGACGAGTATTCGGATTACGGTCAAATAACTAAATATTGTAGATAGTAAGTGAACAATTCACGATAGTGATTTAGAATGCCTATCATAAATTGTGCGAATATGCAATAGCTCATGATCGTTTGCAGAAATTATTTTATTGGTTAGAGATGCTAGATTCCAATAGAGTGAGTGGAGAAAATCATTTCGCTGCAAATTTTCTAAGATACGATTGTTGAAGTTTTTTTTCTTTTAACAGCATGAATGATACTTTTTGAAAAAAAAGAACGAATTCAGTAACCATATTTCCATATTTTTGTAGATGAGTTAATTAATATTCCATTTCATAACAAGGTAGTTTCGAAAAATGCTTATGTTCAGTATAAAAATCTTCTCCAGTTAGCGAATTTTCGTAGATATATGTTATGCTTTGATTAGTGAATGAAAACAAGTAATAGTTTTATTTAGATTGATAGTCGAGGACCAAGGATTGAAGAAACTATTTGATAGTTTTTAAAATTTTCTGCAATAAGAGCTGCTAAAAACTAGCGAAAATACCAACATCATAACTATAAGCGGATATATAAGCAGAAAACTAACCGCACTTAAACATTTCGCAGCCTCTTTGCCAATACTTTTCGGGAAGTAAGGTCTTTCGTTTAAGATCGAATCGAACAGCTCATCCTCTCCTTCACCGTGAAATGGACTTTGTCCGATAAGCATCTCATACATCTGCAAATAGCGCTTCCGAATGTTCCATATAGAGACCTCTTTCAAGAATCAGTCACTGAATTGATGTTATAAACGTCGAAAATAAGCGAAATGCCCAAAAATTGGCCAAAACGCTCAATTTTTGAACTTGAAAACTTCGCCATATAGAAAAGATACGTGAATTGGTAAATGTATTTTTTGACCTTTTCCAATAACGAGCCGATTTCAATACTTCAATGACTATAGATAGAAGGAGTTAGTAACTTTTAAGGACATCAAAGCTTTAAAGGACAAATCTGCGTTATGTAGTTGCAGTTTTCCAACATAAAGAAATAATTATTGGCAAAGAAAGTAGTTAGGAAACTAACCAAAACACCAAATGACCAAAAATCGACCGCTTCATTGTAAAGCTGTCCTTTTATGATCTGAAAAAAAGATATTCGATGATAATGAAAAATCTGATAATTATTTAAAGAATCTGAAATATGGCATTTGCATATGGCACAGCACAAAGACACTTTAAAAAAAAATGTGCCAAACATTCATATCACTTGTTAAAAAGTGGTATTATAGAGTTCATAGTAGAACTTTAGAAACTGCCACTATAAAAAATTTTCAGAAGCATTCCCACCTATAACTAAGAGAATTTTCGATTCTTTATGAGCTCCGATCTCTACTTTACTAGGAAAAAACCGTTCGAATCCTGCAACGAAATTGCAGCAACTTGGAGGAGATTTTTGATGAATATTTCAAAAATTTATCGCACAAATTTTGTTTCCACCTATGATGTCATGCGCTCCCGCTGCCTTTTAATCCTAGCTATTTCCCCGTTATTCTGCAATTTCTAGGCATTTTTAAGTTGACAGGAAAGTTGGCCTATGCTGTCGATTAGAGCCATCACTATAGTCTGGCTTCAGTGTTCTCCACTTGCAATTACGAGGCAAGTGGATAAACAGGCGCTTGCAAGCATATGCAAAGGTATGGCACATTGCTCTGAAGTCAGTCGTTCATAAATTGAAACTTTCCGACGAATGAACATTTACATACATATACAACAAAGAGAAACAACGTTGCCATTATTAGGTAAACAAATTGTGCACAATTGTGCAATTTGGAAAAGCGCACGACAACGTAAAAATGTGAAGGGCTAAAAGAGTGTTGTAGAGAGAATTCAAAGAATAGTTCCCTCACCTCTGGTGCAATATAGTCGGGTGTTCCACAAAATGTCGATGCCATACCGTTCTCACGATTCATTTCAGTTTTGCACATACCAAAATCAGCTAGATGAATATGCCCTTCTGCATCCAAAAGAATATTGTCGAGCTTTAGATCGCTAAAAAATCGATTGCATTAAAGTTACTTAAGTTACTACTTTACGGTTACATGGGAAATTACCGAGTTACCTGTGAAAAGCAATAATATCATAGAAAAAATAGCAGTACTAGAAAACATATTATAAATTAGCGATTATTTCATAACATGCAAAATCTCTTTGATATGAAAATGTCTGAATAACTGAAATGCGGACAACGACGGATTGTGAGCGAAAAAAAGCCTTCTATCATCATAGGCGAATAATAGATACATCTTACAGATCAATCCAGAAAGCAATGAGTATAACAACTAACCGATAGATGATATCTTTAGAGTGAAGGAATTGTAAGGCGACAATAATCTCGCATGCATAGAATCGTGTTCGGTTCTCGTCGAATTTTTTGACACTTTGAATGTGATGCATGAGATCACCTCCGTTGAGATACTCCATAACAAAGAACAAATATTCCTGAAATGCGAACAATTCACGCTATGATCGACTCATATTGTCGTATTTTATGGCAGACACTTCTTTGTTGCTATATGGAGCGACCCCTTAGGCTTAGGTTAACAACTAAGCTTAATCCTCAGCCTAGGCTTGAGATTAAGCTCAAGCCCAAGCCTAAATTCGTACCATTGTCACCTCTTAAGTAAGAAAAGCGACATAACCACATACCATCAATTTCATATCAGAAATAGGCTGCTGATAGAGAAAATGCTGATAAAACTTACATTCGTTTGGAATGAGCAGAACAGCTGGCATAAGAATGGGCATTGCGATGATAGAATGAGGACTCGTCTCTCGATGAATGTGCATTCTGTATCGTCATCCTCCAAAATCACATCCTTTTTGAGGCATTTCATCGCATAATATTCACCTTTGCTTTTCAATTCAACAAGCATTACCTGAAATTGTTGATCGTTGTATTCACATAATGCCTTCACAAAGAACACATCGAAATGGCGCAATGAAGTAATTAGAAGGAGACAAAGAGGTGAGAAGAAAAACTATGGAAGAAAAAAACAACATTTTTAAATGTGTCTTAGCATAAAGCTTTTCGAAATCGACGATTCAAGTGGAAGGGGATTTAGATGATGATCCTAATATGTAGATAGTTAGGGTCACTAAATTCTCAGTGGTTACCGAGTTTCAACGAATGGCCAGACAAACATATGCGAACATAAACCCACACAAATGCAACATTGTCTTAAACACCTTTGCTAATGCAAATTTACAAAATCACTTATAGATGAAGTTGAGAGTGATGGCCTCAAAAAACGAATAATAGGAATTGCAATGTGAAAACAGAATTTATTATTAGTATCGTTCTTTCATTTTATTTATTCGTTGTTTGATATGAAAGTCATTTATGCTTTCCAAAAATAGATCACTTAGACATTGATCAAAAAGAAGTGAACATTAATGACAAACCTTGCCAAAACTTCCTTTCCCAAGCACCTTAAGCAAATTGAAGTGCTGTAAACTATATTTCTTAACACCATCGGCATTACTCCATGGTGCATTAATATACCTGAAAATTTAGCATATTTACTTATACCGATAAACGAAATGGCTTAATCATAAAGTATTATACTAAACAATCAGGCGTTCCAACTCATAGTCTAGTCTCTTTCTAATCTGCATCTCCGCTCTTTTTTTAGCTTCGTCGTATTTGACTACAACATCAGCACCCCTTCAGCAGTCTGATTCGTGTTCCCATTCAATAGTATATTTACCCACGTGATACTGGTATAAGATCCGACTGAGGCACAATTATACACTCATATGTATACTTAATTCCGCATGAAGTTTCTTCTTCGTAGCTTCAGTTATTGTGATGACTGAAAGTGCTATTTTATTCAAATGAACGTTTGATATTGGACCTCTTTTACAAGCACCTATAGAACTTGATGATTTTTTAAAATCCATAAGGAATTTAAAAAAATATCATCAGATCCGCACATATCAATGACGTAGATCTTTTGAAAATTGCCATTATTGCATTATTAAACTGAAATATTATGTTTTAATAGAGATTTCGCACCCATGGAACACTGTGAAAACAGCTTTATTCTGTCGATGCAACCAGCAAACCGAATCAACAATTCCTTTAGCTGAGTTGAAATATTCACAGTGATATGGGCTACTGCCACCTCTAAGTAAGTGCATCACGCAATGTGATACAAGTGGATTAAATTTTTGAAACTGGTAGGCACGGATTTCCCAACTGTCCCTGCATTTTCGGATTTCTTTTCAGGTACACAATGTTTCTTTTATTCTAAGCGAATCGGAATTTCTCGAAAATGCATTAAACGATGAGTAAATCGTTGATGCAGAAAACGTTTTTAACATAAAAATTTTATATATTCTAGTTGCTTTTAGACATATCTCATTGACATTGAGGTATGCGTTGATTTAGAATTGAAAGAAAATCTATGAAAACTTACTCGTCATTATCGCCATGATTATCAACATTGTAGTTGTGATTACGGAAGAAAGCTTTCACTTTTTCGGGGAATTTCGATCCAGGAGGAGTGCCATTACTTGCAGGTGTAGAAGCACTTCGATTTTCAACAGTTACATTCGGTCCCAGTGATAATGTGGCTAAGCCTGGTGGAGTGCTGAAAATTTTTTTTTTTCAAGGAAAATGATGAATGTTAGCGATAAGAAATGATTTTGACAAAGGAGTGAAAATATAAAAACTATGGATAGTTCTTTTCCCACTGAGCGCATGTACTTAATGACTTAATGATATAGTTAGATTAGAAAATTAGAGCAAAATATAAGTGATCTTGAATAGCGATATAATAAAAATTAAGGCTCAATAAACTTGGTGCTTTGAGTCATTAACTAAAGCCTAGTCGCGCCTATAATGCCGTTATATAAATATGTCATAAATGATTTGCCGACCGGCTCGCATAGTCGGCTAGCAGACTTTAAAAGAGATCTAGCAAAGAGAGTCACTGAAATAGGTGACAGACGTTCGATACTTCCGAGGGTCTTTGGCTCGGACCACTGGATTCTAAAAGTTTAAGGCGGAAGTTCGTAAACCTGTAGTGTCCACTACCGTGAATTTCGCAGACTTACAATAGGCTTCACTATTCTTCTATTTTCGAGAGCTATACTATTTTTTACTTTCAGTTTACTTCTATGATACTTCATTAGTTATTGCTAATAGCCATCTCTCCTCAAAAATCGCTGCAT
>QEWY01002841.1:0-39489 GCA_006503575.1 Baylisascaris schroederi
TCTGAATTTGGTGCAATCAAATTGCTCAACGATTTAGAGCGAGAATGCACATTCATTTCATTAAAATCTCTATCTTCTAAATTACTTGTAATCTTTGAGAGTTCATTTGTGACTTTCATATCCTTATCATTGAGTTGTGTTGGATGTCCGATTGCAATTCCGATTTGCCGATTATCATTCGCTTCAGTTGTGCTTATCTCTGCTTCAAGTGGATGGTCACTAACTGATTGCATAGTATCAGTTCTTCGTTCGTTGGTTTCTTCTCCATCTGCATTTGGTGAGATGGTAGTAAATGGCGCTATGTGATCAGTATTTTGTTTGTTATCGTCAATCGTAACATTTGATTCAGAATCGCTAATATTGAAGATTTGATCGTTGATTCCTTCTATTGCTTCTTCCATCTGATTGTTCCTCTCATCCTCTAGATGTGGCAAATGCCCAGAGAGATTAAAACCTTTAGAAGCAGTTCGTTGAGGAACTGTATGAATAACCACATAACCTCTTGTATTTCCGTCGATTTTTGTGAGGATATTTCTTTGCAGTAAATCTTGTGATGGTCGTATATCTCTTGTATCATCCTGAAATTATCAAATATCAACTATTAAAATAAAAGAATTTAAATAAGTGCTTTTTTTCCTTCAAAGAATCTTACGATCATATGACAGCTTTTTGGCAGCGTCAGTTCAATTCATTTATTAGATATTTTCTTAGTAATATATGTAAATAAATTAATATGGAAAACTTAAAATCGACCCCACATTTCAAGATTATGATCATTGATATATTTAGGCGGTATCTGAATCAAGTAGATTGTTTTCAGATACTTCAAGAACGATGATTAACGCAACCCTTATATAGCTTCTAAAGTTGTTTTAGTTTTAATAACTGCATCGATGGTCTAGATGCTTCATGTTGTGGCGGATTTTGAGTAATAGTATAATTCACATCGATGATATAGAGTTATCTAGCTTAAAACATATTCTCCATAAACATATGCAAATATGATTGCACACCAAGCGAAACTGGCGCAATACGCGCTTTTTGTAGTCTTCGATTATGGAATTAGTGGGCAGTGCATATCCTGAAGATAAAAAAAAAACGTTTTTAGTTCACATCAGAATTTTGATAGAATAAAATACTATAACACCAATATTTTGCATAAAACGATGGAGTAGAAATTGCCCAGAAGAGACTCAGTATATCAAACGTGTTATATCCGCCAAATTTTTTAAAACCTTATTTCTATGGCTGGCGATTCACGATGTCAAATAATATTCTTAAAAAACTCATCAAAATTTACCTCCTTGTCGAATGCATTAACAACGATAGTTTTTAGTTTGTCAAGTGCGTAAGGTGAAAAAGCGGGTGGACGTGCTATCAATATTTTGCCTGTGCGTGGCAATTGTGGAAAAATATGTGGTGGTCCTGAAAAAAAAGAACTGTAAAATTACTACTCCTATATAAGCAGGACCAACTCTGCTGGAAAGAAGATCTTAAAACGCGATTGGCAATTCATACGACTAATGCAAAACTTCAAGCAAATTCAATCCAACTTTTTTCTTCAAAAGAAAATATTCTTATGCAAATTTGCCTAATATTTATTATTTTTCCCGTAGAAGGCGTTGTAACTACATTTCGTTTCTTCCTTCGTTTATTTTACTCGATTCTTTCCGAGTGGGAAAATCCATTCCATTTTTTTAAAAATTTCATCAGTTATTTTCATTTGTAAAATGCATATTGGGCATAAACATTACAAATTTCCTACTTTTTTGTATATGTTGAGCAAGGGATAAAATTGCAGCGTCGATAGTTTGGCCACACTTTTATTGCAATGGCAAATATTTGATAATCTTAGGTTATATCTTATCGAAGTTGGTCGAAAGCTAGAGTTACTTGAGGTGGAAAGTTTCGAAAGCTACAGTTGCCTGAGGTGGGAGAATTCGAAAGTTAGAGCTACTTGAGGTGGAAGATGAAGTCAAGGACTTATATCTTCTATTTTTATCATTTAAATATGACCTCAATGTAAGGGCACAATTCAAAGAGAGCTGAATTGGGCTTTAATCATTGCATAGATATTATCACTTCAGAACGAAGAGTAGCAACGACTTTCAATTGTGTAAATGCACATTCCATCAAAGTAGAAACAAACGTTATCCAACTAAATAAGAGAGAGGACAAAATAATGTAAAAAAAAATAATGTGATCATATTGCATATTTCTGAGAGATTATTTCTGAGAGATAATTTTCATAAATTGGTTTTAAACTGAGGAAAGAATATTACGGTATATGATGTTTGAGATGAAAATTTGTTGAATAGCTAACGCATAATGGTATGGCATTCGTTGTTCTTTCTATGTTTAGCTTCATAATTCAATAAGCAAAGTACTTAGCCATGACATCGTATGCAACATTTTATTTATTTCCATATGTGACCTCAAGCTAATCGTAGAGAGTATACGCTAGTTTTGGGTTATTTCTTCAGTATATTTTTCTACTTGATTTCTGCATGCATTTATATGTTTTCATAACCTCGATACGTTTGTAGACTCTATCAACTTAGGCAACGAATAAATTTTCAGCACTTGAAAGGATGATTTTTATTATCAGCATGAAGAGAATACAACTTTTGGAAGTGAGTAATTTAGGATTTCATAGAACGAGAATTAAGATATAATTCGTTTCCCTTAAAATTCAAGTGTTGAATTTAAATCGTTAGATATGCGAGCGGCAAATCCTTTCAAGGAAATTCCAAGACGATTCACTTTAATATCGCCAGAAAAAAGAATCATTCTCGTAGGTCGTTTAAATTCATTAAAAAACATACTATTCCTCTTAGCAAGAATTTCTGATGAATATCGTCATAACCCATAAATACACAATGGATGAGGTTATCGCAACAATGCAACGAATAAAAAATAACGAAAATAAATGGTACTTAGTGTAAATTAAGAACATCATTGAATTGCCCATCTATTGAATTGTCAAACATAAAAAATTGATGATAGTTCAGTGATTCGTTTCGTTGCTATATGCGACCACACGAATTATCACTATAATTTCATGGTTTTTTTTAAATGGAAAAATCAAAACAAAAATTTTCGAGAGAAAATTCAGCAATGTTGCGCGAATTTGCTTCCCACATTTTTGATTTTTTAATGACAATTTTTATTGCAAAATTTTTCGTTGTATCCGTGTGTATGTGTGCGCATACCTCCTTTATTTGTCTGTGTGGTGATTTCAATTTGGAGATCATTTTAGAATGTTTTATGATCATCTTCTAAAGGCATTGTGAATATTTTCAAGAAGATAGAAATTTGCATTTGTTTTGCACTGATTGGATTTTAAAAAGAAGAATGTATTCTAGAAGAATTTATATTTTGCATATTTATATGCGAAGGCCAACTTCACTAATTGTTAACAAGTTATGAAGTTGGTTGTTCAGATAAGGGGAATGCAAAGACACATATCTTGCTAGCTTCTTTTGCATGCTTCATAACAATTTTGCTTTCTATACCAAAAAAGTTTTAAAAAGTGGCTGTCTCATACGTGAATAAGCCTCAAGAAAGCTCATAAAAAGGGTTATGAAAAGAAACAACAAATAAATAAATGTATAATCACTGATTATTTGCAACATTTGCATTGCAATTGATGTTTCAAACAAGTTGATTGCAAATTTCAAGTTGCAATTTCACTGTCTATATTTTTGCTTAAATAGGCCCCAAGAGAGCAATTAAATTAGGTCTTTCGCTTTGCAGTAGTAGTTTTGATAGTTATATTGAACAAATAATAAGCTAATCGAACCTAGAAAAGATTGAAATATTTGAGGAATTGAATAGTTTTAAATTACATCGATGATTTTATATCATATTATATACTCAGTTTCCAGAGGGCAAAGAAAGAAAATAATGAGAAAAATGCGATAAATTGGTTCGCATCAGTAATACTGTTTCGAAAACAATGATTAACTCACCTTCAATAGTGATAGCAACATTTTGAATAGCGATTAGAATAATAATCGACGTCAACATTAGAGGATATGTTGAAGGCACAAAGCGTGAGGGATATGTGCTCAGAGCGTACAATATATGACGCTCAATATGGGGTCAACACAATAAAATGGGACGGCGCAATAAGGACCTCCTTTCCAGAAATATGTAATCGTCTTTTCCGGATGAATGCACATGCAACTACAATCTTTGAAATCCCTTCACGAATTTGTTTGTTTAATTTTTTATCCATTCATCTATATGTTTATCTATGGGTGGGCTCATTTATTTCATTCATTGTTTCCCTATTTTTGTTAATTAATTAATTAATTAATTAATTAATTAATTAATCTATTTATTTATGCATTTATTTATTTATTTACTTATTTGTTCATTCTGATGCCCCGAAATGAAGAAACCTATGAAAAAGTAAGCGTAAACAGCAAGGAAGAGTAAAACGTTCACAAACCTATTATGAGGGGAAATAAGCACTCTAAACCTAAGAGCGGTATAGAGTGCTTTACGTAGTTTACCACTATGGTAGAAAAAATTCTCGTTTATCAGCTACTTTACAGTTGCATAAAGTGATATGTGAATGAAGTATGGGACAGATATTGTAAACTTAATCAACAATATCACGCTGATAAGCTTTATCAGTAATGCCACTTAGAAACTTGGTGCTTGTAGGCCCTGATTGTTCTTGCGATTCACCGTCCTAGCCACATCAACACAATTTGTTTAAATAAGACTACTATATATATATATATATATATATATATATATATATACAAATGCAGATTGTAGACGTTGATCAAAGTGCATCTTTTCCTATCGTCAACTACTTAAATGCAAGCGAGTTAAATATTTCAAGAGTAAAAAGCAGCATTAATAAGCAAAGTTCTTAATTTATCAATTCTCACAACTCAATGAGAACAACAGTTATATCACAACGCAAAGGGATGAATATCATTGTCTAATATCTCTCAAATAAACACATATCTAAGAATTGATTAAACATGAAACCTTCGCATCGTTGTCAAAGTGTTAATAATTCTCTTACTTATTGTAATGTATTATATTAGTGCATCAAATTGGGAGGATTGTAAAAACTACATATGTGACCATTTTTGTTCAAGTGGATTATTGAGCAGATCCCTCTCATTCACATCCTTCCTCTCGCACAATAGAAGAGCAAAGGGAGAAGAACTCGAGATATGCATATGTCTTCACAAAGTTCGATAAGAGTGAAATTTTTCAGCATCAGATCTCATTTTTTTTGAGTTGAAAGGAGGAGGCAAAGGTGCTCATGAGGTTTTGTGTAATTTAGGTTGTGAAAAATGGAAAATATGGGGCTTAAAGCCTTTCATATGTTTTTTAAAATTTTTATTATTGTTATTGGCGGAAGTAAGTTTTTCATTTTTCTTCTTCTTTTATTAATGCTGTTGCCGCAGCTGTTGCCATCGTTATCATTGTTAATGATGCACATATCTATTCTTGTGGACAATGAAAAGTACATTGCCATCAATAACCATTCCTAAGCACAGTAGGTATATGACCGTAAAATTAAAAAAAAAAGGCGACAAGGCGTACAAACCATATAGTTGTACATGAACATATTGATAAGACATATATGCTTATCATATATGCATAGATAAAAAATGGGCAAGGACAGAGAAAGCGAAAGTGATATAGCATGCAAGAAAATATGTGATAAAACATTGCAGTTATAATCTGCACTTCAGTAGAGAGCATCGATCTTTTCTAGAGAGAATTGACCAAACTTGCACCGATCATCGAGGTCGATCTTTTCTAGATGACTCTCGAAAACAAAGCTGTTAGTTCGCTAAGTAACTTATTACAAAATTATTTACAGTTTAGACTTATAAGAGTAAGAGTTTGGAGTAAACTTTTGAGCAGGTAAAAAGAATTATAAGTTTCTGAGCAGATAAGAAGGAATATATAATTATGAGCAGGTATGAATAGGTAGAAATTCTTGTGAGGCACAACATCTTTCGAAAAAGAATACCTGCAAAAAATTCTGCATTTGTAAAGCAACAATAATCCAATTATTCATGCTTAGGAACCTTCAAGCTTTTTTAATGCACAAAATTTCCGGTCAGTTATTAATCATCAGAAATTATCATCATAATGGTAGAGGCATTCATTCTCGATCCCATTGCATAAATGCGCAGTGGAAATTATTTGTGAGCAAATTTGTCGTTTCATTCTGCATTTGTAAATTATCATTGAGGTTGAAAGTCGAGTTAAATCGTAGAATAGTGGAAAAAGCATTTTGCAACGTTTCTCTAATGGGATGCAATTTTTGAAACGAAATCATCTCTTCCATGCATCAACACTTTATATATGCCCTATTGCACTCAATACATTTGACGCGTTTTTATTGCGTTACGGCAATTCGTTTTGCCATATAATTATATGCAAGACTCTTTCCATTCACGATTCCAGAAATCACTCGACCTAGTATATGTGTTGGCCACATTATTCAAATATTTTCCTAGGTGTAAGATGATTCTATATGACAGTGCCTTAATTTCAAACTTTCATTGTAAGCAATATTATAGGCAAGTAAATCGATGTCTTAGTTCATGTGGCATATCCTCATCTACAACAATTATTGGTTCAAAGAAACTGCTGTTAAGGCAGTTTACTTGGAAGTTCGAACACTTCTGTGAAGAGATTCCAAGAATATTCGGGTTGGCTATATGCACACTTTTATTATTTGTCATGTTCGGATAAGTAGTACGCGATGAATGAGGGATAAAATGCGCTAATGAACGTCGAGTCTTACCGGGAAGTGATTATTCCACAATTATTTCTGAAATATCCACAAATTAAACGCCTCTGAGCAATGGTTTTTTTTAGAAGCTAAAAATGTTTGGAATTAAGTTTGAGTAAAATTGCTGAACTAATTGCTGAACTTCCGAAACTTGCTGGAACTTTGTTTCTGATATTGTTTAACTCTCTTTACTGATATTCTTTCTCATTTCTTAACCACAACATGTTTTCACAACTTTCTCAATGCCATTCATGTTGGCGAAGAGATACAAATGTTTCCAATCTATTAATTCTATTTCCAAACATATAAGAAATAAGAAAGTTTCCAATTTCTATAACACACTTATTCACTATTGCGTGTTATGCTGTTGAGCTTATATGGAGCCTTTTTGTATTTATATGAATGAAAAAAATATTCACATACGAAGCTAAACATAATGCTAGGTAATTAACGCAATTTGAGAACATAGATATACTTCCCGTTTATAAATATTTGAGAGTTGTGGATGGTGCCAAATAACATCAAAGCGGATGTATATTGCACCTAAATTATTTCTATATATAATCCATCCTCAGATGTGATTGATAGTACGTATTAGCATATATAATGTTCCACTTACACATTTGCTTACAAATATTTAAATATTCATTTAGCTAATTTTAGCTAACCGGCTTACATAGGAAGGTAAACGGAAATAAAATGATTTAATCAGCTGCTATTAGTTTAATTAGCAAATATAAGAACTAAGACGAACATTATAAACATTATACATATGCATTTGAAAATAAGGGAAGCTTGCTTCGATTTGCTCAAAATAATTCAAGTTAAATTCAGAAAAAGTTGATGAACTCAGAGAGCACTTCTATAGGTATATTCGACTGTCGAACAACATATTATTTACGAACCATTACCTCCTCTCATTATTCTTTTGACTTACCTTCTCTAGCGAATTGTTCGCATCGTAGGTTTAGTCTAGACGACAATTTTTGATGCACTCATCGGAAAATTTGGTGTTTGCGAAAATTCTATTTAAAAAAAAAAATAAAGGAAGAAAATAGAGCAGAGAAACGAATAGAAAATAGAAACACCGCAACATTCTCCACAAGAAAAGAGATTCAGCGTTCCCATTAGAAGAGAACATATTGATGACTGCTCAGCACCAACACAAAAATGGATAAAGGAGCAATAAAATGAATAACCAAAGTGGTAAGGTAACGGAGTCGGTTCCATTTATCGGAGTTTATAGGTATCATATATTCTGCATAACGTCGGAATAGAAGACTTCCATTCGCTCTCAGTAAGCCTCTTTCAACTAATTCCAAGCTATCGTCCGCTTTCTATAAGTTGTTCTTCGTCTTATCTTAACCGCATAATCTAAAACCGTAATTGTTTTTTTTTTAAAATCATTTCGTGTAGTTGCAGAGAAACTTTCGCGTAATCTGCAAAATCAACGAGACCAAATTCCAGCAAGAAGAAAACGAAGATTTCATTGGAGATTTTATATAAAAAATATATAGAATCGCAGTTAAAGTTGTAGGAAAGTTCTACATCTTTAGCACTATTGTGATTCGTTTGTAGTGTATTCAACGTGTTTGAAATGTCGCTTACTTTTATCGTTGATCCATGCTCACTTCATCTATCCACACGTTTGCAACAGCTCTGTCCGCTTCATTACTGCTACAAACTGAAATTTTAAGAAATAGCAGCACTAGCAGATCTGCAATCTTCCAATTCTGTGCAATTTATTCACTACAAAAGTTATTCGACGAATGACGGCTGCACTGGAATCGATGGTTCAGAAATTAAAAGCGATTGAACATGGTTCTCGCCAACCGAATAAGACATCGATATATCCTAGGAAAGCCCTTTTCAAATAAGTGCCTACATGAAACATTGTTATGGGGTGTCTACAGATCTACTTAGCTCAATAAACCATAGTAATGAACACTTCATCTATCAATATGCCCTCTCAGTGTACAAAGCAAAAATCAAATTTATACATTTTTTGCCGTCGTGGTCGATTGCATACAACATTTTTGAAGCGTTTCGAAGAAACTTTTATATTCATCTTATTGTATAATAGCAACGAGTTGATTGCGAAGATTTTATTTAGTGTAACAAACAAGAAAAGTGGCGATTCAATGAGGAAAAAAAAATGAAATGTTCACTTTGAAGAATTTACGAGTAAGAGAACAGCGCAAATTAAATAAATATATCCATTTCTCTTCATCGCTAGGTTATTTTCTCATATCAAGAAGACGGTGAAGATTCGTCATTAACTTTTCTTTCACACCTTCTCTCCCTCCTTTTTTGCCTTTGCTTCCTCTTTCGTTTAGGAGTTCTAGATCATACTGCCTTTGTTGGAATTCATTTACCCATATGGTATTCCGTACAATTTGAAATATTGATACTGGGGTTGTAGGATATTTGCTCTGAAATTGTTCGACAGTTGAATGGATGCATTCTTCATTTATTAACTTCACAATAGGTTCAGCTGCCTAAGCCTGAAATGTGAGAGGAGTAGCGACAAAGATGTGAAAGTAGTTAAACTTGGGGCGAAACCAGTGTGGTTAAAAATGGTTTCAAGAATATGAAAAAAAAAGATAGACCCAACCTCGATAGCATGCTAGTTTACGACTTTTGAAAAGATTTCATATTTCCCAATCTTTTGCTTCGAAGACATAACTACAATGTTTCGGTCATGGCAGTACCATTACCATTACACATATCTTCCCGACGAAACCTCAGCATCTGCTCGTAATTCGATGTGAACATCTTTGTGGTTTATCGATGGCAATTGAATTAGTGTATAGGGTATTGACCAATTACATATCTTCTTATGATCCTGGTGTTTTTTTTTTAATTTTTTGGTTGAGCACATAAATCGCTTTTCATTATTCCATTGATGCTGTATTATTTCTTATTGGTTATGCCTAAATCATCACAATGAGGAAATGAAATACTAATGTGTATTTGAAAGGAATCGATTGCTATATAAATGCCTGAGTCATTAATCTTGACACTTATGTATTTATTCATCTGTAGAGATTATCAATCGGCACCACTAATAAAACATAGCACGAGCATAAACCATACGTATGATATGCAATTCATCATTAGAAAGAGAGTGCCTCTCGATTATTCTAACCAAATTCGATGAGATTTCGTTTGCCTAGTGGTAAAGCTGATAATCACTTCAGAACCGGTAGCTGATGGGATCAGTGATCAACAGAGGTTAAGTGATCGATCAGATTGACCGTCGATTTAATAAACAGCACAGAACTAAGGTACAGAGCTTTAGGGAACTCCGCTCATAAATTATTGAATTTCACAACTGAAGAAGCCTGCCACGCACTGAGTGAGATGTAAGTGACATGCATTCATAAAACTGGGTGGGGGGGGGACAGAGGTTAAGTGATCGATCAGATTGACCGTCGATTTAATAAACAGCACAGAACTAAGGTACAGAGCTTTAGGGAACTCCGCTCATAAATTATTGAATTTCACAACTGAAGAAGCCTGCCACGCACTGAGTGAGATGTAAGTGACATGCATTCATAAAACTGGGTGGGGGGGGGAAGGAGGGTAATGAACTTGATGTACCACATGACTGTAAATAATAAATGGCATGATTAGCCAAATTGAATCGAAAGCCTTTCGAAACTCGAAGTGTACCCAGTCAATGTGAAGGGTACGTCCCCGTAAAGTTATTCATATATTGAAAGCTTCTGTCTAATGAAAACCTCCCATTGAGAAAGCGATAGTTGTGTAGAGAAATAAAATGAGCAGCAAAACTGTTGAATAGTTTACATCATAGAACCATTTATATCAATATGTTCGCATGCACAAGCAACTAACTGCTCTAACGGTCCTTCTATTTCTAGACAGTTAAACAGTTAAACTGCGTTGATTATTGTCTGTTGCGTATTCAAATAAACAATAAAAGCTGCAAGCCGAAAATATGCTGCATCTGTCAAGTAAGGTTATTATGTAGTTAGCCGCATGATGTATGATAACTGCCCTTGACGGAATTATGTGGGATCTTAAATATGGCATAATTTTATTTGAGGGAAGCGTACAAGTCACACAGCATTGAGCTATGATCCGATAGCAAAAAGATTGTTCAATGAGACAATTCTCACCCATTTCTGAATTACGGCTCAGCATTACATCGAAAATACAGTCACCACATTGTTTGTTGTCATTCTTCCCCGAGGAATAAGGGTGGAAGGTCATTCTTCCCCGAGGAATAAGGGTAGAACTTATTACCATTAATCCTGTCCATAAAATGCTCATGGAATCTGCATGAATTATAAGAACGGTTGCTTCCTATGTTGTCTCGTTTAATGAGACCCCCGCTGCAATATTTTCAGTGTCGGACTTGCGATAAAGCCGAGGTCAACTATTGAGGATTTATTGCCTTGACGAAGGCTGACCAGAGTCACTGTACACAAATGATAATACACTTTGATTCTTAAATAACCGTAGTAACAAAAAAAATCTATGTAATGTATTTTTAAGAAGATGGAAATCAACGATAATGAATGGATGTCACAAGCGATAAGTAAAGCTACATTATCATCCTCCTTGATACAAGCAAACTTTAAGCGACCAGCAGGCAAGAAGTGCGTCACCAAAAGCCAGCAGCTTCATGAACGTTCTATCCTGTGCTTAATTAATTAGTTAATTTGGACGAATTTGGTTTCTAAGCGAAAATTTGGTTGAAATGGCGAAAATTCAATCCGCATGACTAGTACTTGTTCTGCGAAAATTCTCCCCGTCTAAAGGTGTAGAAATGAACCGGTAGCTAATTCGAACCTAGTCATGATAGATCAACAAAATGATGAATCGAATTTCTCATTTCATGGTTTATATGAAAGTGACATCGATAATGGGATGGCTGTTGTACTCCTTAAGGCTATGCTCGGTTTGACTTGAACGAAGGCAGGTGTTTTTTTGATGATTCTTCCCAATCGATAGAAGCGAAAGAAGAACGTTCGGAATTCGGTGTTCTTCCAAAGAAAAAGAAACGGATTCAACGATACAAAAAATGCGCTTCCAATTGAAAGAGCTATCGTGATAGTGCCAAAGATGACTGCTTGAATATTAAGGATTATTCCAACCAAATAGACCATCGATGGAACGCACCAAAATATGATATACGAAAGCAAAATGGAAGTTTGTAATATAACAATCGAATTCTCGTTGCGTTGACATTTCAACTTCGTTTTACGACAATATACGATCATTGTTGCCACATTCAGCACTGAAAATATATAACAAATATTACAAGTCCACTGGTATGTTGATGGATCATTTTCAGTGTCATATGTTCACCTTTGGTCTTCAAGTGGAAAAATTATCTTTGCGGACCTTCTAAAAACCTGTTTTTTTTAATGTAAAAATATGTCGACTCATTGTTGATCCTTAGTTAATCATCAATCCTACATTAAGATATCCTCTCACTAAATGCACGATCACAGCTTCGGCAGCTTCATGTATCACTTAAAGAATACTTCTTTCTGGATGCTAAAATTTCGCTTCAACTTCCATTGAATTTGCACACTGTAAGCATTTCTATGAAATGCGTGGCGAAGCGCTTGAATGCTGCAATGATCGGATCACTAATGTAACATCTGGGAAAAAAGTTTCGTTGACTGCTTCAAATTAAATTGTAAGCAATGATTTCGAATTTTTAAACCCCACTTTCCTTGAAATCATTGAGTCCAATTTGGTGTTAACTTTTGCTTCAAGATTATTAGCGGTTGGAACTCCGTTTAATAGTATACTTTTCTCCGTGAAAATACCACTGTGAAACGAAACTGACCGATATCTAATGCTCATAAGTAATAAAGTTTGGGAAAGACAATAATAAGTGGTGAAGTGGATAACATGGGAAAGGTCATAGTTCATCCAACAAAAATACTCAAAATATTCTTTGAAAATGCATATTAATAACATTCGTTAACGATGGTATAATTTCCACTATCGGAAATTTGCGAAGAGTATAAAATCTTTCACTTAATTTCATTAATAGCTCAATGAAATTCATAAGCAAATTTATGAGGTTATACTTTGATAGTTAATTTGAAGGAAATTATCTTTCATTGTTGAACTGCGAACGAATTTTCGTTTGAAAGTTGAATAAAAAGTTTTTTCTGCCTTTTTCCCAGTACAGCACAGCAATCTCAATGCTCCGCATAAGCTTTTCTCAGAGGTGCTATTCGCACCTGAATTACCCAGTTAATAACTGCGATTATTTACATTTGTTCATTTCTGTCGTTACTATACATAACCGTAATAAAATAAATATTGATTTGCTCCGGTCTTTAATGCACAGTGCTCATAATATCCTTCGGTAGCATAGCTTCTACCTCCTAGTTTAGCGCTTTATCACATTATCTATCATATTGGCAGAATATAGAGGTAAGTCACAAGCCAGATTCTAGACGGTGAGGTGTCCCATATTTTTGACTGGCAGTATCAAAAAGTTGCTCATGTTTCGTGCGCACATAGGCTGACCTTCCTGTCAGAGTTTCATTCCAATCGCTCTAATTGAATCAGTTTTCTGCTGATCATTCCATAACTGCTTGAGGGCATAGAAACTTATCGATAGGCGCTGCCGTTTTGTTTAGTTTTATTTTTATTTTTTCAAAGCGTTGATGCAATTGGTAGCTCTAGTGAGTTGGACCTAGAAAGCCTCAAATTACGTCAGCTTCACCCATCCACCTGATGAATTTCTAGTCGTCGATTCGATTTCTTGTAGTCATGAAGAAATCTTTAAGTGATTCAAGAGTAAATAGGATACCGATCAACAATAAAACAAAAGGACATTCGAATTGCTTATGGTGTTTTCGAACGAATCTAGATCAACATCTTTGAAGGGAATTGCGAAAAAAAAAGAAAAAACTGAATGAAGGTGGAAGCATAATAGTAATTCACAAATGAAGTAGCGTGCAAAGCAGTCATTGTCTGCTCTACCGCCAGTGGTGCATTACTGCATCCATCATTCGGGGTGTCACGAACATACTACCAATGCAGCTAGCGAAACGGAGGCATCACTCAAGGAGAGCATTGTGACTTGCATAAGATAAGCAAATCGCAAAGAACAAAGGGCACAAGAGGAGCAAGTCAAAACGGACAAACTGACTATCGCTAAGTACTAATTTACTGTAAGTAAACATGAGTAACATCAAATGCGCCGCTTATCACGCCCTCAAACGTTCATGCCTCTCGCAGGATTATATCGCTCAGTCGACTCGTCCAATGCCCGACACTGAGGACGTATTGCGCTCAACTTCTTACCTATTTCGATCGAATTCTTCATTTACCTCTTAGCTCATCTATTTGTTCAGTTAATCTTCTTGTAAAGATGTTCATACGATTTGTGTTACGAATTGTCACCAGACCTAAAATATCTCTACTCCAGATACTAGCTTTTACTAGGCCTCTTTGAGGTTCCAATGATTCACTACATTACTTTTATCTGTTGTGTCGTATATCGCCTCATTATTTACTCGACTACCAGGTTTAATTACCCAAGTTTGAGGTCCGACGAGTGGCGACCCCGCAGTACTAAGCTATTAAAAAAACTTGGGACGAAAACGGTGAATGATCCAAAAGGGGGCACAAGTGGACGAGCCCACGACCAGGCCTATTTAAGACTTTTGATATTTCGGGTTTTCTTTTATGAAGTTCGAACGATCCAATATTCATTCATAGCGAACAGAGAGCTGAACGAAGAGAGCCAAAACTCTCACCCAAATTTCGAGACTCAGACAATCAGAAAATAGGACCCTTTCTTTGTGTGACAAAGTTACGTGAGGTCAAATCTTGATTGTCATATTGTGTCTTTTATACGACTGTTGTGTTGTAAACCTCACCTGTATCTGTATTTATTTGTGTATAAACATTATCGCCATTACACCTTCACCTGTATACCAACAGAGGAATCAACCAATCAGTCANTAATTTATATCATTTATAAAATATTCAGCTATATCGATCAATTTTAGAAGAGATTAGAGCACTTTGAACATCACTGTAAAACTAACTGCATTTCAAATCGATAATATTTTTCACCTTGTATCAATCGGATTAAAAAAAAAAATTCATCTCTTGTAGAATTATATAAGCGATGTGATCAATTAAAAATTGCATATGTAAATTATTCGAGTTTCACCTCATAGAACAATTAAAGTATAAATAGCTATTACAACAAAAATAATTCAGAATTGTCATACATTCAGCGTCTTTCAACAACGTGGTTATTAAATGATAACAACACATCACTTCGCCCGTCATTTTAGACGTTATGTGAAATGAAACCTCTTAAAGCTTCATTTTATTAGGTCTACGCTTCCAGAACTGCTATAATAACCATCCTACTTCGTTTTTTTTTTCGACGGAAATAAATGCACGAAACACCAACTTTTGCACGAAAAAAAAACACTTCTTGATATAGACCCTTAATGCTTGTCATGAAACTTTCGCTTTTTTTTCGTCCAAAATTCTCCACAACTAGGCAGTAAATACTACTTCGTTGCCTTCTCATTTGACAAAAAAAAATCAAAATTTTGGTTCTATTTTGGCTCCATTTTGGTTCCAAATCTGGTTCATTTCGCTCATACCGCGAAAGAGAAAACCTCATCGGGTTTTATTTGAAGCAATTTTCTTAGAATTCAGAGAATATTAAGCGTGTGAAATATCCAAATTTCACATATCGACCTGCGAAACTTGTAATACTAATGGCAACGATTGTTTCCAATTCGAAGGAGGCAAAAAAATGAGGGTACCTGACGAACACAACGGAACATCGATATTGAAAGCTAATCCGATGAATTGACCACCAAATGAAGCTAGTGATACGAGAAGAGTGATAAGGAAACGCGCTATCGATAAGTATACACATTCTGCCTGAAATTTAATTCATTTTTTTAAAAACTCTGAGGTTATTTATGGATACATTGGGAGAGAAAACTTTTCAAAGCAATATATAAAGAAAGCATGAGAATGAAAAAGTAATTGGAAAATAGTTTAGAAAATCTTTAGACAAAGAAAATTTCGGATGAAAAACCTAGAAATAGAGGTAAGAAAGATAAAGCATATCGTAAATGAACATAAGAAATTCAATAATAACGTTTATTTGACACAATGGATTTGTTGAGAATATGAATCTTTCTTACTAGATATTTGTTTATCGGAATTAAGGCATTGTTAGTTCCTTCATATTAGACGACAACTAGATGTTTTTCAGGTGAGTATCCAAGACAGAGAAATTCACCACTCATAGGTGAAATTTAGGAAAAAAATTAAACGAACATATAGGTGAATAGGTGCGCTGAACCTATTGAATACGTTTACTTTTCCCTTTTCATATAATTCAACTAGCACATTCGATGGATAATGAAGTACTTATGTGCACGTTATTGAATACAACAGAGTTCCAGAATTCTTCAAGTTTGCACTGACGTAGGGATAGCCTGATTGCATCGAGAATTTTGTTCCTACTAATAAAGATGCGCCTTATGGAAAAGAGAGTCCTGCACTGCTGCAACGGTTGACAAAAAAGCAGCATTTCTGTAATCGATGAATACAGAAAATTCGGAATTTCTGCACGTATCGGGAAATAAGTGGATGCAATCAGATCGACAAAATAGTGAACTACGATTTCGGCAAGAATTTTAAGTGAAGTATTTGCCGGAATGACAAATAACTATCTGAACTAATTCCTAAAATATTCAAATAATCGCAGAACTCAAATTTATAAGTGCAAAAGCAACAAAATGAATATCGGAAATAATCTTTTTCCAGCAAGTATTAATTAGAATGATTAATCATTGCTTCCTTTGATTCGCATCGGTTCTATCTCCGTAGAAATGTTTTAAAATCCCGAAGGACATAGCATGATATAAGCATTCGCAATAGCCTCAACAAACCGAATAGTTGCATAAATTGCCAATAAGAAATAAAGTAAGCACAAAATCCATCAACGTTTGAAAAATGGCTTGCTGTACGACTCGATGTTGCAAAATGCTTTATACCTTTTGCATATTTAGGTGCTTATTACTGCCACTCAAGACTTATAGATATGCTTGAAAACTAGTGTAGCATGCGATTTCATGATGTACATTATATCTGCAAAATTTCATATTTTGTCTTCAATCCTTCCGTATCGAACTTCATTTCACCACTAAATCTTAAACGGTTTCGGATAGCCATTCACACACAAACATGCGCGCACACATCTATACAAATCACTCACAAACATCCATAACATCTATACAAATCATTCGGATAGCCATTTGCATATGCAAATTTGTAACGGCATGCAAAAAGAAATCGACAAATGCACAGATGTGTCACGCACATGGCGACGGTAGAAAAGAGGAAAGACTAGCACAGTTAGTCGATCCATTGTAATCATAACGAGAGTTATTTGAAGCAACAGCATTGCCAAGATTGTCGTTGCACCATATAGCATACATGCGCCACGATCATATGCATCGACGTTTTTTGCTAGATCGAACGCATCTTGAATACCCCGAATGAACAAACCGATACCTTCAATAGCTAAGTTTCAGCAAAAATTTTTTTTTTCGTTTAATCGTTGAGAAAACATATGCTTTGAATAAAAAAGTGTATTTCAAAGCTCATCGATTGCCACTTCAAAGTAATTTCTACCGCTTAGCAGTAATTTCCGCCAATTAGATCGGTGAGTTGTGAAGGCCGCAAAAAAGCCATGTAGAGGGTATATTTTTTGTCACTTTTCGCCAAAGGATACGAAAATCTTCTGCTAGAAATAGTTTTATCTACTTTGCAATTAAAAAAATATGAGTTCTTATATTTCGGCGAAGCTTAACACTTTAATGGTGAAAGTTTGCGATAATGAACGTTTCATGCGAAAGTTCATGCAAGCATTAAACTTTCTAAACTCTCACATTTGGGTTAAAACAGCACTAGAATTTTTGCGACAAATGTGCGAGAAATTTTACGTTCTTATTTAGTCCCCCCTCTAAATCTGGAAATTTTTGGTTTTTTCCTGCACGGCGAGGTATGGAGGAGGGAAAGAGAAAAGGCAGGAATGGGTGGCGGATGGCTCATGTTTATTCTAAATATACATACTTCTTTACGCAGAAATTTCGCAACATAGTTTTCTAAAATATTGGATTCCATCAAGAAAATTCATTCGCTTAAATAGATTGAAATGTGTCCATTCTTTCTCCTTCATATGTGCGTGGAAAGCAAAAAGAGCTTTGTTTTCAAAGAATCTATCTAACTGATGTCATATGAATTGAGAGTTAGCCTAACCGAATATAAAAAATAATACAAATTGAAATTCACTTACCAAGTATAAGACCGGCAAAACTCAACTGGGTAATTAACATATTTGAAGAGTTCTTGCGTAACGATTTATAACGCAAAAGAACGATGAGAACGACTAAATTGCCACTAATTGAAGTTACTGTGAGTGGGATTCGTAACAATCTTATAAGCATATCTGCTATTATTGAAAACATTTGCACTGAAATATCTATCAATACCAATCAATGTGTTCATTAATTGACAATTAGATAAAATACAAGATTAAGTACATAGTAAACATTACAATGCACATTAAGTGGAGTGGCACCTAAAATATACTTCTGCTATGTTGAATTTAGATTGTTAAGTAACATGGATTGAAAAACTATTAAAATATTTGCCCATTTTTTCAAAAATGGGTAACTATTGAAAAAAAACAAACAACAGAACACGTCATTTTCCGATTTTAATCGTTCTCTCATCCAAAATGATCGAAAATAGCGGTTGACTAAAACTAAGTGATGAGAAAACGACCAAAATCGGAGTCTTGTATCGGAGCATTTGCAAGTTTCACCTAATTTTCTTATCCTTCAAGCTCCTGGCCATGGAAACCTGCATGAACACTACATCATTCTGCGAATGCAGATACTGTTTATACACATCAGCTGTTAAGAAATTTAGCCAATTTTGAACACGCAACATCGTAAAAATGAAGGTTTTTTTAATATCTTTAATACTTTTCAAAGAGATCAATTTCTTATAAAAACGCACCGTTTCTTACAATTAATTGAATGGATTTTATTAATCTTTTATAAATATCTTCGTGATGATTTTATTGAGGCATGTCTATAGTTAACAACATATAATATATAAAATCGTGCCGTATAGTAGTTTTCGTTTGATATTGTTTCCCGAAAACGGCATCCCTTCTGCGTGGACGATGGTGCATTCACTATGGTATTTGTGTGTTCGATTCTGGAACTTTTTCCAGAAAAATTTGATTGCATTATGGAAATTGCTTCCTTCTTATTTTGCTTATGAAACAACACCTCAAAATATCGGTGCAATATTCTTTATATTACAAAGGTATTCATAATAATGAAGAAATAGTGAGTAATGCAAACAAGTGAACAATTACTGTGCCCTAATAAAAGGTTTAAGTGAAAAGTTAAAGAAACGAAGAGAGGGAGATAGATAGCCGGACAGAGAACAAACAGGACCAGGAACGAGACGGTGATGCTTCGCAAAATCCAAATCTCTCTAAACGACAGCAATGAATTCTGAACTCCTCAAGCCAGGATTTCAAGAGTATGATGCAGTAAGGAAAAGGAGCAATTAAAACGGAGCAAGAAACTATCTAGCATAAAGCAATTTTTGCTCATTTCAGTGACCAACATTAGAAGAATAAAAGTAAACGGTGATGGGAATAAGGTCGAGAGTGATTCGAGTTTGAGAGCTGAACACTGATTTCTATAAGCCACAAAGATCAGCAAATCGCTCGAATATGAACGCATTGGTAATGTCATATCCAACTGCAATACTCCCTATAAAGGCGATCCTCGCATCTCTAAGATTGATATGGATTCAATGGCTATACTGCATTCTCAAATTCCCTTTCAAAACTAAAATTGGATGCTGTGTACGGAAACAGTTCCCTGGAAGAGATCGGCTAATACCTCAACATATCGTCCAGAAGAATAAGGCACTGCAATATGGATTAATGGCTACAATTCACCCATTAATAAATTGCTGTTTTTTTTGAACCTGAGAAGCCTTCTTGATGGAAATTTTTTGTCGTTTTCGCGAAAAAAAATGGTTTATTTGCTTCATTTTACTTCCAATTTTCCTTCTATTTTCAAAATAAAAAATTGTTTATTTGCTTCATTCAAAAAAAAAAAAAAAACAGTTTGCTTTCGTGACAATCGATCATCTACGACGCTATTCTCGCTGTTTAAAATTGTTTTATGTCAATAAAAGAAAAAAAATTGTTTTTTGTTGATAAATGAAGATAAACTTAACGTTATACTGCGAAGCGCGGTGTGTTATACAATGTTAGCAGCATGCACGCAAGGCTGGATGCGTGGTGAAGGATAATCTTTGGAGTGCTCATCGGAGACCCTCTAACGGCGGACCCCGCATGAGGTGACTCACTAATTCTGGAAAGTGGAGGAACCGGTGCCCGGAAAATCCCGCTCCGCGAAGGAGTTTCTCAAGCCGGCCAATTCCGCTATGGAATCTCTCACCCTCTAATGGACATTGAGAGAGCGGATGTTATCTTCGCGAACTGAAAAAATTCTCCAAAGAGCCGCAAGAACATGAGCAACTTCCCTGAAGCAATGTATTCGAAAAATGAAACGGAAGCATGATGCATCGATGTTAATAGAAAATTAAAAATTTAATGCCCACAAGAATACCTGAATCTAACAGATATCATTAGAAAATACAACCTAGACGAACTCGACGTCGATATTTTATGATGGTATTCACTCATATGCAACCAGATAATATATTAACATTTGACGAAAGTCTAAATGAAACACTGAAATTTAAAAAAAAGAAAAGAAAAATCAAATTGTGCTAGGCGTTCTCCTTGTTTGCATTATTTCAGTAGTTTACATAATTTCGGTAGCAAATACATTGCGTGTTGAAATTTTTTAAACTTTGAGCATTGCGCATAGATGTAAAGCTAATGAAGTGCAAATATGTTTCGAATGCTTTAGTCATTGAAAAGCTATCTAACGGGGCACGGAATGGAAATATGTCAAAGCCACAGGGAGAAATCATCGTTATTGGGGACCAACAAGGTGCAGTTTTCTCGCAATTTGTATGTATAATATTATATCTTATCATCCCCAAAAAATTTGTAAGCCATATCTTTCTTTAAAGCGACAAAGGATAAAGCAAAACTTTTTTCAATCACTCCCCTAACCCTTCAACCACTATATGAACTAACGCATTAAAACATTTTATACTGATAGAATACCTCGTGAAAAGGTTTTTTGCATTTATATACTAAACATTTACTCGATGCTGTAGACAAGTGCTCTGAAAGGAGCACGCAATAGATCTAATAGAGAAATAATTAAAAATAAAGTAACAATATCATACAAAATAATATTCCAAATAGCGTGACGCACGCTATAGTAAATCATCAATAAAACCTTCCTGTTGTTCACTATTACTAATCCACCCACTCTCCACCCGTTCGAGCTTAGAAGGAGAGATGATCGGGAACTTCTGAATGCTCATGAAGTGATCAATACTGGGAAAACTAAAAAAACTCATGAATTTAAAGAAGAATCATCCAAAAATATAAAAAATTACAGAACGTTCGTGATCGTAGTCAATGAAAATAGCGCATTGCCAGAGATTAATGGAATAATTTCTTGACACCAATTAACACAAGATCAATTGAAGTGATTTTATCGCTAAAATTTCTATTCCACCATATAAAACGTGATCTATAATCTAATAGCTAATCGCACGTTTTTGCCAGAAAACGTCACAAAACAGTGATCGAAACAATCTTTACTTATGTTTAGAAAGGTAGGGACTTTTTTTTTCGAAAAAGGTATGCTTATTATTCGTGATTGCAGCAGCCTCCATACATATGGTACTATACATATGGTACTAAGCAAGCTGTTCGCCTGCATGAGCATACAACAGTGCATAAAATACTATAAAAAAATTTCAACGAATACCATCTGACTATTTGCAAGATTTGATGGCCTAAATTCCATGTCTTCAGAAGATAATGTAGACCCCTGCATCGAAAAGGAACGTTCAGCGCACAGGACAAAATTCCAAGGATTCAGAAAGGGTTTTCTGGGTAGATAGTATTTCCTGTGCAAAAATCTTCCAAATGTCTATTTGCAGCAAAATCCACAATCCACAAAAAGGTCATGGCGTTTTAATTTGTCTTCCAAAGCAAACGCACCGCGTTCGCCGCAAATTGTATTTTCCTTTCCGGACGTCCTCTTGTTTGGCCCTTCTGGATGTCCACAACAGCTATTGTTTGGAAGCAGCTCTATTCAAACGTAATGATATACCAAAAGTGCAATTGCTAGTTTACTACACTTCCATACGAAAACGATACAACGCAGTAGAATGAACAACACGAAGACGATCTTCTGATAGAAGCAGATATTTTCTAAATCCATCTCTTTCTGGAGTCTCTAAGTGAGCTCCCAATATCCTCACTCATGTAGGAGATTTTCAGAACGCAAAACCCCCTACAGGAGCATATTACATACACTACATGTGCTCCGTGACAGCTTGCCACTGCCGATTCGATCATCTGCTGACTGCATCAAATCATCGTGGATATAAGAAGCTCCAAAGCTATTCGTTAAAATTCGTTGTCGATGTGATTAGCAACTCTTTTTATTGCGAATATTTTAACTTCAGCTATGATAACGTCTCTGAATGTTTAGCACTATGACAGAAGTATTACAAAGGAAATTTGTATGGGATGCGAAAATATCAATCTCGCAACCGATTAAACCGATCTACTTCAGTTAGGTTCAGATTCCAATAATATTCTCGTTTGTTGTGAAATTCGATTAGCGAACAATTGTTTTCCTATTCTCTTCCAATGATTCCACACATGTAAGTAACTACTACAAGTATACACGATCGAGCTTAATTAAAAGTGGAAAGCATGTTACATTTGAATAATGCACACGATGCTTTTGAAAAAATTTCGGATAAAAAGTTCTATTTAATTCTATATTCATCTCAATCATTTTCATCTACTCATTCAATTTTCAAGGAATTTGCTTAAGGATTCTTGTTTGTAGTGTATTCTTTGTTCATATCGCAATGTATTTTGTTCATGTTGTGTAATGACGACATTTTTATCATTTTTATTCCAATCGTTAAAAAATTTGAAATTTACCCTAAATTTTGATGAATTGGCTAAATAGCAGATGAATTATAAAATTTTCATTCTAACTTTATTGATGGAATATTAAGCAGAAAAATTTTTGTCATAGATGATATATCAGCTGTACGGAAAAAGATCCCTGCAGGAGGACCATGTTATGGGATTAGATGATTCTTCGCTTGAGTCGGGAGAGCTTCCTATGCCTGCAAGGTCCCCACGGAGGATTTCGCGTTTTCAGTATCCCCGAGTGGAAGCTTGATTTCCTCAGCAGAACTCTTTACATTGCTCGTGTAATCGCATTTTACCGTGTTCATACGGAAATGCGATGGATGGCAGTTTTCGAAAAGCTGCGCTTTTGTTGTATCGTTGTCTGAATGGAGGTGGTCCTAAATAGTAGGGGAGACCATCTCGTATAACCGGCGGGGTTGGGGAAGGGGAAGTGGGAATCTAAACAACTAAGGGAAAATTTTCAATGATTATAGAGGTTAGCAAAAAGATCAGCGGGTCGGAAAAAGAGCAAAAATAACGAACGTGAAATGCCAACAATCTGTTCTGATATTGACGTATTTCGAATAAATTAAGAAGTGATTCATATAAGCCGACGTAAAAATATATTTCATTGAAATCAACAGACTTTCATAATTTCAAAATATATCATGTAATGTTTCTTACAACATCATTGAGATGAAAAAAAAAGCGGGAATCATGTTCTTTAAAAATGTTGAAAAAAATCACGCTTAAGCAGTCGGCATCACTGATTCCTTTAGAATGCTGAAAAAAAAAAAAATTATTTTGATAGACGTCATGGAAGATTCTTTTAGAATGCTAAGAAAAAAAACTCGTATTTTATCATTGATTAACGAATATCGTTTTAGAATGTTGAAAAATCGCACTTTGGAGGTTGTCCTCAAAGATCCCTCCTAGGATAAATGGATGCTTTTTGTGTGATATTTTTACTGCCATTACAATTAAGCTCGGCATTGTGCAAATATTTTTGATATGTATGCAAATTTATGCTCATTTGCATATCAGTTTGACCTTTCGTTACGCTGCCTTCTGCATGGTATCGTTCAATTCAGCTCCACGAGACGCATTCAACAGTACGTAGGATAAGCGTGTGCGGTCACTATTTTGCCATCGGGCAAAGGGTACAATGGTCATTTCTGCAACAATCATTCCGAAAACAAAAATTGTAAAAAAACTTTAAAAACAAAAATACAAACAAACTAACACCTGAAGTAAGAACAATAACAACAACGCATTATTCAGCAACAATAGAATATTTAAAAAAAATTTTTTTTAATATTAAAAAAAAATATTCAAAGTCGATTGAAAGAAAGGGATCAATAATATTGGAGTTATTTCTTCGTGTTTCTATAGTGAGATCTATCGATGTGACCAAGTTCCGAAACAACTCTAAATTCATTTATTTCTGAGATGAATAATCTCGCTTCAATATAAACTCTTTTTCATGGTCATTTCCCCTAGTGACAGCGCCTATGACTGGCAATAGGGAATAGAAAAGGGGATTGTGAGAAGCCATACTGTACAGGGTAAGCTTTTACGGACGGTGCACATGGTTCCTCACAGCACTAAGCCATACTAGACATGTACACAGCACATTCGTATGTCTTCGTTTTCACTGCGTTCTTGAATTCGCATTTTGAAGTGCGTCTGATGCAAAAAAAAATGTATGCACACTGAAAATAAAGTTTGAATTATGTGAATTTGTTAGTGAAGGACGTTGACCTGCCAGCCAGGGTCAGACTAGTTGTTGTGAGGTGAAAAAGCAATGGTCAGAAGTCGCTACTGTAAACGACAGTAAAATATTAGTGAGTGGTCACGCTTCAGGAAGTCGCACCCCAGGTACTCAATGGTCGACCTACAGGAAACGGCAACGAAACAGAGGTCTACGGTAACGCGTAGGTGAACAGTAGTAGCACTACGGGAACAGACGATAAATCAGTGATGCATCAAATCCGAAGTCTAGTAACCTTCCTTTTTCTTGTTAATTAGACAGCGATAAATTTTCCCTCTAGGGAATGGTTTCTTGTATACCTTTTGAAGAGGCACTTCCAATTCCGCATCTCACCTAGAAATTACACCTTATCATATTCACCTGTTGTGAGTCAATTTGTTTATTAGAAAGACTCGAACATCTAAGTAATATGTGTTATTCGATTTGGTCTAATCCACCTAGTGTTGATTTCAACATCCAATACGGTGCGGATTACGGTACTGCTGCGTACTCACCTGTAATCATGCCTAATGTTCATATTGAGCGAGTTCAGTATCCTTTGAATTTTGTTGTGCTTGAAATATTTCATTCTCATTGACGGATGAAGAGGTGTAGAGCAGAGGGTTCATCGATCAGGAAGTTAAGAGGGTTTTTTTACTTCAGTTTTTATCTTATTAGGGAATATTGTAAACTTTGTTATCGCTTATTTTTTGGAGAGATTTGCTTCCTCGTTGAAAAATTTGGGAAGTCGGCCCTAACTGATGTATCGAAGGGTGAAGAGGCAGAAGTAGCGGCTTAGGCCTGCATTGAGAGGAAACTTCACAAATTTAGTTCACGTGGAACGCTGATGACGTCATTCTAGACAGAGTTGGTCGCAGAAATGTTTTGTTCATGAAAGTGTTTTATAACTGAATATGAGCTTCTTTTGAAGTGTTATGGCATTTTCTGAAATTGGAAACGGTGTTTTTTGGGTAAAAAACTGAAAAATTTGGTCGAGAAGCGAAGCATTTTTATTCGTCGAGAGCCATGTTTTTTTTCTTTTATTCTTTCTTTTTTTTTTCTTTCGAGGGGAAGGAGGGGAGCCCTTTTATTTATTAGGAAAATGCTTTTGAGCTGAAAATATTACTTTATAAAATCACTACTCGTTAAGTGTTATTTTTGTGGCAGGCCGGTCATACAGTAAAGTCCATTTTAATACATTCTCATGACAATATTGTTTCTTTGGTTGTATAGGACGATCTTCGAGTCAAATCACTCATAAAATTCCTTCTCTTGTCATAGTTGATAAGATAACACCACAGTCTCGCAGCTACTAGGCCACACATCATGGTGCAACTTTTTTACCCGATTCCAAGTAAATATAATTTGTTAACAAAACGTGAAAGGCATCATGACACTCTCTACATTGAAAAAAGAGCGGGAGGGGATAGGTGTATTTTTGGCATGTTTGAAGGAATAAAGACCTGTCAAACGACTAACAACATATCCACTTTGCATAAACCGTCGTGGATACGGCATTCTCAAACTTGTCATGAATATTTGTTTTTTATTTCTTATATACTTTAACAGGTGATGCAGTCACACGAACAACAGGGAAAGATTGTCAAGAAGCGATCACGTCGTTCCAAAAAAGCCCATCGAGGTATCGCCTCACTGAAATGGACCGACGGTAAACCTAGTCTACGAAACGAAGCAAGTCGACGAAGCAGGCGTGAAGCCCGTCGACTTAAAGTGCAGCCATCTTCTGGAGTTCGGCTTCGGGATGGACCGGTGGACGAAAAACCAATAGTGCAATGCTCATTTAGGCAACGACTTAACTTCTGTGTGCTTGACACAAGCGGCATAGAAGTTCCGAATTGCCCACATGGTAATGCTTATATTTCTTTGAATTTTTTGTTACTAAATATTTCTTATGAATCTGTTAAACTTTATTTTTATACATTCATTTTTATTTTTTATATTCACTGTAGCAATCGCACCGAATAAATCCCTCTTGACAATAGCATAAAATTGGTGTTATTTCCGATTATAAAATTAAAGAATTGAATTGATGAGTTGCGAGAAAAAATTAGCGAGGAAATTTAGATGTACGATTGGCTTTATATATGAGTTTGGCTCATATTCAGGCAATATGCGCCATTCAATATTCAGTTTCATAGTGATTGATTTGGCTCTTTGCTTTAATACTGTTAGCGAATAAACCACTAGATATGTAGTTCGTTTATATACGACGAAATGCATAGAAGCTGCTCGAGGAAACCAAAAATCCATTTGTCGTTTATCGGGATCGATTTATGTTACAAATTATCATCCCTTGCAGAATTGGAACTCCAAAATTTTATGATTGAACGGCAAAATGAAGTAGTGGAAAATCTTTTTGGAATCTGGTCGAAAATGGCCTAGACAAAGACCTTACTCTGGAATTGAGGCATGAACAAAAAAACTCTCAGCAGTCTTTATTAGCAAGGCAAATATAAAGGCTTATGATTAAGCAGTTTCCCCATATTGTGCGTAGCATTTTTAATAATGCTGTATTGTTTTTTTTGTGGGGGGGGGGGGGCNTTAGTGGGCCACCAATTACGGAACCATTCGCGATACGTGTAGATGGAATGGAATCTTCTGAATGGTCCCTTTTCATGTCCTCTCTTCGACTTCAAAAGACATCATGGAGGGGTTCTCTTCAAACGAATAAGGTGTTCTACAATAAATCTTAATTTTGAAATATTTCTGAACATCCTTACATTTTCTTCCCTAGTAATGATTTTATCAAAAACTTGCGTCATTTCAGGTCCGTGTTTGTTGTTTGGTCGCAGTTCAACATCAGGTGAAATCACTGAGCGCTTCTTTGGCTGTGCCATCTACCGTTCTGATCGTTGCAACTTTAGATGCCCATTGGATAACTCTATTAATGGCATTCCATCCTCTTCACAGCAAAACTACATAAAACATGCAGAATTTCATTACGGAAAAATCAGGAAAAGGTGGTTTTTTTTTCACTTTCTGAAAATGAATGAAATCAAATTTGAGAATGAATGATGGTAAGAAAGAAGGAAGGTCGATAGCGGTATGGATTTTTATCGGTCATAATGAGAAGAAACTTTGCTTGTATTTTTTTTTTCAGTAGTTGAGTTTCACAATAAATCTCGATGCATATTTATTGTGAAACTCAACCACTGAAAAACCTCAATAATTTTCTCTCCAATTCGGTTGTAAAACCTCAATAATTTTCTCTCTAAAGTCCATGAACTTCAATAGACTCCTTGTCTTACGGGCCTGAACAGAAACATATGTTAGCATATGGATATATATGAAACTGTATGTAACGTGGAAGCTTGTGCACAGCAGCTGTGTCTCTTTTGAAGCATGTCCACTACATGAAGATGAATACGTTACATTTGCGTAATGGGTTTTATATCAATTCGCTTATTTCAGCCATGTAAATACGTGATTATGTTTGTTTATAAGCAAATAAACATCTCTGCTTTTCGTCTTATCGGAAGGCAGATTGCTCCGTAATCTTTGAAATCCGAGAATTCTCCACCTCTGGGATATCCCAATCTCAAGGCTGTTCGATTTCGTTCGGAAATTTTCAAGCTCGGATGTTTTAGATTTCGAAAATCCCGAAAATTTAGCCTTGAACGGTTGAACGGAAGTTCTAATTTCTGATCGTAGCTGGAAGTAGTCCAAAATTTTAGCTAATTGACTGCGTCATAGAATAGCTGTGAACCTTATAGTTTATCGGAATGCGTTCACTGGGGACCGTAAGGTTTATTTCTTCGAGCTGATGTAAACAGAAGAATCGTTTGCCATGAAAATTGCAAAGTTCGAACCTTGTTTGATGACTATCGCCAAATCTGCTTGTGTCCAGTGCACTAGCCATCTGCATATGTCCAATTAGCGCTATATATATATATATGTATATATATATATATATATATATAATATATATATATATATATATACATATATATATTTCATTCATACAGGTTTGCGTCTATCGTTTATTACTAAGAATAATCGAAGTGATATTATAGTGTGAATCATCTGATGGCATCTGGCGTTGAAATGTATTATTGCGGTGTTTGTAACGATGCGGTATCATTGCCACACAAGGATCCGGTTGTTGGGCCTTTGAAGCGTGTCGCCTTCAGAAGACCCACTCGTCTTATCAACGCAATTGTTGATGATAATGGTGAAGCGGTTGGTGCTCTGTTAATGAATTTTATTTGGATTCTAATTAATCTACCCTGGTTAGGCTGTTCCATGAATACTGTATATACCGTACTATAAACAACACCTCCACATAAACTTGAAAGTCTGCTGCGGTGGGATGCGAATTGTACGAGTATTTTGGGATGCGAATTATGCGAGTATTTGTACGTAAACGAATTATACGTAAATAGGGTCAAGAAGCGCATAGAGTACCAACTCATTAGATGTATTTTCCTATTTATTATAGAAGGCTAGGGTGAAAGCACACCTTTTTTTATTTTTCTTTTGATTTAATTCAATTTAAAAAATAGAGACAACAGTGGCAAGCAAATGCGTAGATTTTAAATAGGTGCTGATAAATGGATATTTTTTTTTCTTATTCACAATTTATGAGTTTTAAATTTTTATAATTCTATAATTTTTTCCATATTTCAGCAATATTGGTTTACAAATGAATCTGTGAATGTGATTGCAAATGCTTTGATAACAAATAATTGCGATGGTGTGCTGTGTATTGGTGCACCAACCTTATTTGAACACTTCCGATGTTCCGCTCAACGAAGAATGTCAATAAAATCATTTCTACTCGATTATGATCTTAGATTTGTAAGTCATATTTCGTTATTTCATCTATACTATCCTATTAGTTGATCGTAGAATAGAACGATGAAAAGAGAAAGTACTGTAATGAATGATTACTGTAGAATCGCTGCAATAAACTGCAAATATCATAACATTTGCAGTTTATTAGAGTGAATATTATGCAATACCATAAAACTCCAAATGGAACAGCTGATTCGCTCAACTTTCTCTAATTAACTTTCTCAAAAATTTTGATCGAAGATACAGCCTCCACTTCATTGAGAGTTCTTCCTCACTAAACGGACTATATTAGAAGTTTGAGAGAATTATCACTTTTCCACTGTTTTAGTTGTCGTTTTATGTGGTATTGCTTTGCAGTTCTCATTATATTTTTGATTGGTAGTAGAGGACAGGTGAGGATGGGAGGAGATAGGAGGTGCTCAGGAGAGGGCAGAGAGGGGGGGAGGGGGTTGGAGAATTTGGCAAAAGGCGAGCTGAGGAGTACATCAATGTGGTTCCATGCAATATACTCATCAATCGAAAGTTGAAGTTGTGCTAAAAAAAAAATAGAACATTATATTTTGTTGTATTTTCCTCTTCGATTAAATTGCTTTAAAAAACCTCATTCGAAGTTTTAAAGAAGTTCATCGCGCCTTAATTTGCTCTCAACTTAGTAAAGAAAATATTTAAGCAAAAAATGATCTTTTTTTTGCGGATCTGTAATTTGCAGATTTGCAGATCAAACGAAAATGATCTTCGAATAGAAACACAGTTTTATGTAGAAGAGAAATTTCTTTGGAGCTATTTTACTGTACTCTTTTTTTATCATTAATATTGTCCATAGACAAATATATCGTAAATGGAGGCAAAAAACGCCTAAAGTGCCAATTCACTAGATATGATTTCCACATTACTGTAGTGGTACTTGTTAAGAACATTGCTTTTTTTTTCAAATTTCATTCTGCTGCAATTTTGTCTAAATAAAACATCAATACGAAGAAAATAGCTTCTGTCTATTTATTGGCATTTATCCAAAGCGAAACATTTTGGATAAATGCCAATAAATGTAAAAAAAACAGTGGGTGCCAAAGAGTTACCAAGAAATTCTGGCCACTGTAGACAGTAGTGATCTAAAATTTTAGGCGTCATTTTATCAATCATCACAATTCGCACAGTTTAGTATGTTAACGAACTATTTCTACGATGCAGCTAGTATTCAGAAATTCGACGCCTTTCTTATGTCAGTGAATCATTTGGCGATTGTTTGTGATCCTCCATTTGGTGTGATTATTCGATCACTTTTTGCAACTATCGACGAACTGAAAAGAAAATTCAATAAATTACATCAAGGGTAAATTGTTTTTTTTTTCTTATTTTGGAATTTTTTTTGTGAAAATTTCAAGATCAAGGTATTCCAAGAGGTATTTTTCATCAGTGATACAATTAGAGTATTGATCTCTCTACGATCAACCGTTTAAGAAATTTTCCGCATTCCATTCTTACTGTGAAAACACATCAGATTTAATCGAATGACATCATCTGATTTTGATTTCGCTTTATTTTTTGATTTTAAAGAAAACATGGTTGAGCTTTTCTAGCTTGGGACTTCTGTTAATGTTCCTTTTTTTCATTGGTTCTGAGGAGTTTCTTCTGAGAAAATAGGTAATCCTCGTTTTTGATGAATCAGCAGTAATTTGCACAATAGAAAATGATAGAGTCGATGGAAGCATAAGCATAAAGGATTAGACTGTGGTAGGTATAGAAAATACTGAGAATATATGAGAGAAGACTTGGCACACTTGCTTGCCTTCTTTCAGTTGTAATTTGCTTCGCCTTTCTATAATTCACAATCGTAGTACAACGTTATGACCAAGCATTGTTTTTTTTTCCTCATTTGCAACATTTCAATATTTTCTTAAACATTTCATTCCTCGTCGATTTCAGTTGCTGCTGCAAAAATATTTCCTCACTGGAAAATCCATTTTCTAAAATTTTCTTACCATCTTTCCAATTTTTTCAATTGTTATTATTTCCAAAATCCATTCTTAATATTTTCTCTCAAATCCATCTTTGAAATTCATCCCAAAATTTTAAAAAATATATCTGCACATTCAGCACTCTTCACTTATTATAATTCAGGCGCAATTTTCAGAGTTTAGCCATATATTCTCTAGCTAATTCTTCATCACTTATGAAGTCAGTTATTTTCATTGTGAATGCACTTTAATTGGTGAAAAATTTTACAGCAAATATTTGACCAGTTTTTGTTTATTATTATAATAATGCGACATTTTTTTTACAGAGATTTATGTCGAGTAAATTTGCTTATCATTCTGCCAATTTTCGTTGCGAAACACGTAAAACACTCCGATGAGCAAATGGAAATGGTTGATTATAAGGTTAGTATGTGTTGTTTCATACCTTCACATAAAAAATAACTTACGCTCATTTAATTGACTTTCTATTTTATTATCATGGGAAGATTTTGGTTGTGAATTTTTTCACGTCAATGTTATTAATAATTCGATGCAAATTTCTAACAACTTTTTCTTTATATTTCATAAGGTATTGCTTTGCATGGAGGTAAGTTACAAATTTCTTTAAGGATTTTTTTACAGAACCTTTTCGAAAAGTTCGAAAAAGAAGCTCTCAGTTCATAATATATGCAAATGACTTTTCAAGGAATTTATCTATGATTATATTATCATTTTAGGTTTGCTATAGGAATCATTCAAAGTATGCAAAACCTGAGAAATCGATTGTACGAATATTTACTGATTTTCCACTCAAAAAATTTATCCTTCCATCTCAATCTGGTTATAGGTTTGTTTAGAATTTATTTATTTATTTAATCGTTGATGCTTGTAGTAATTTGCATTGAGCGGTAAGCATCGTACGTCAATTTATGCTCTTCAACAAATTGTGGCTGTAAATTAAATAGCTCTTTAGCTTTTTGATTTGTAATAACCGATACTATTTGGGATCCGGGTTTGGATATATGTTAGAATGCAATATGAATTTTGATGATTGGATAGGATGGGGCTTTATCCGTGATCCATGATTGCATTCGGCCGTCTAAATCCAAAGGATTATGAGGCCCCTAGAGAAGCTTACAGTTTTCCGTTATTTGGACTTGTTTGCAACCGCAACTGATTAATGGCGATCAATGTGGTGTCGAATGAAATATTTTTTTCTTTTCCTTCAGCTCTTCCCATATTTTTTTTTCTATTGGATTAGTTCTTAGACTGAAAGCGAACTGCATCTTATTGCTCTGTTTGCCGTAATTCCTAGCTGATGTAAAGGTATGAACCTACCTTTGGTTACGGCATTGTGGGATTGAGCTATCAAACATAACGAGAATGTGATTTCAGATTTTGCGAGATGTGTGAACGATATGTGTCGATAGAAAATCGTCATTGTGGATTATGTGGTATATGTCCATCTAAGTTATGTATATATCATTTTTTAGTCTTTTAATGGAATAGTTTTTTTTTTCATTCAGGATTAGCTTTGCAACCATCAGAAATACAATTCTGGAAATTTAGATACCACCAAATGTATAAGGTCTTTATTTTTACTTTTTTGTGACAGTCGTTGAGAGCTCTGCTTTATCGCGACGTTTTTTTGAAGGGGGAAGGAAAGTTATATACTCAGAGGAATCGATTTCTTGAACATCTTTAATTTAAGCTGGGAATATCTTTCTAGTTTCTTCTATTCCTCGAAATGTGACTAGAAATCCGATTCAGATTGCTCGATTATAACCCGCCTTCATCAGCTGTTTTTTTGTTTGGGGTTTTAGTAATATTCCCATCGCAGCTCACAACTTCTTTTGTTTCTCTTTACTTTGTTTAAGTAGGAAAAATTTAGCTGCCTCCCGAAAAAGTTCCACTTATCCTCCATCCTCTCCCTTCCTTTCAGTCGTTCATCTTATCTTCCTTTTCCCGCTGTATCTCCCGCTTGGGAATTTCTTAATTCCTCACTCATTGAAAAGCTTTTGAATATCAATCTTATCCACATTTCTAATCACATCATGTAAATGCTTCGAGTCAGCTGTCTTTCCCTAATATCTGCTTCGAGGAGCTTACGCTATGCTGTAATGCATTGCTTCTGCTCATGTTCCTGTGCCACCTCCGACAACACTATCGAATCCTTCTAATACACAACTAATGGAACAATACGAAGCCTAGTTGAGGTATGTAGCAGTCAATGTATTCAACATGGAATTGTTTCTTTCAGGACGGTTCACCGTATCATCATTGCGATCGTTGCAATCGATGTGTAAAGAATACTTATCGGCATTGCAAAGAATGTAGTAGATGTCATCTTAAAGGGAGATGCTTATGAGGTGAGAATCCGTTATCAGATGCTGAATGACGAGAGAATTTTGCACATTTCATAGTAGCAACAATTTTTTTAATGATTGAATAAAGCGATGTTCTTATTTTTATTTTTTATGCGAATGAAGTTACATTACTTGCTAACATTTTATTTAAGTTTATAATTAAGTGAAAAAATCCGTTGAATTTTTATTAATTTTTTATTTCATTGAATTTAATCAGTTTTATTACACTCTAAATTGCCGTTTTAAAAAGTTCATCTCCGTTGGTCTACTTAATTAGTTGTGACTAATTTTTGCCATTTGAGGCTCCAAAATCTCATGGATTCTGAAGTCGGGAATACCGAACAACTTAAAAATGCCTGAGACGAAACTTTTTCGAGGATGCAGCATTAATTGTAGTGCGTCAGGCAACAGCTGTCCCTACTATTTTAATTTATTTTATTTATTTTTTTTTTTTGTGAGATAGCGTAGCATTTTCAAATGTTTTTCGCGTGCTTGTTCAGAATTACTCGTCGAAAAAACTGATAGTCATCACCACTGGGATCAGCAGTTTCAGGTTGAGGGCTTCCGACGCTAAGAAACGGCTAATGTTATGGAATCTGCAGGATTTCGAATGAATACTGACCACTAATATTTTTGATCCATCCCGCACGTCTTTCATGTGCTCGATCAAGACTAGAGCAGTCATAAAAGAGATGTGACAGCAGATAGTAGCCAACGAATTTCAAACAATACTCAACAACTCTCGCTTAAAAGAGGGATTCTTATTCAAAGTTCTGCAATATGCTTCTTTGTTAGCTGCAGTAGTCGATACAGATTTGCAAAGCGCCATGTTTCTGTTAAAATCTCTGATTTTCTTGTGTTTTTACATCTCGTTAGTTAAGAACCATTCCTATTTCAGTACAATACAGACGTAAGTTTGTCGTGATGAAGATATATGTTATCAGTGGGGGATTCTTAGTGCTTAGCTGTAAGGCAGTACTCGTCAAGCGAGTTACATTTATTTGTTGGTTGTTTTGCTACTCTTGCGTGAAATTATCATCTTTGCAATATATAATGTTCAGTGTGGTGCCTTATGAAAATGCAGCCCTCATGTTGAACCACTTTTTGCGCATGAGGAAGTCATGAAAGACACAAAAACCCGCAAAACCCTACCCGAGAGAAAAATCGTTCAGTATAGTATCAGTTCACAAAAAGCTGTACATATTTAGAATCTCGCATGACTATTTTTAGGTTGTGAATTATCGCTTTTGTGCAGCAAATAATATGTGTGCTTTCTTGATTGCAGTTTTATATTACCTTAATGGTTAATGATTGCAATGAAATTTCTGTTTGTTGTTCAGTTTTTCGGATGTATTCACTTCGAACCTCTTTACTATATATTTATTTCTGCATTCGAGAGGGTTTTTGAGGAAAATATAGACGGCGTAGGCAACGTTCCCTTCTTTTGAAGAAGTATTGCAACGATGCGTTGTCAGTCATCTTCAACTGAAAAAAGATGGGCGAATGAGCAGTTATCATTTATGAAAAAAGCATGACAAGTTGTTGAATATATATATGTATANTATATATATATATATATATAATCATACTATCATCTGACCTGCCTCTTTCTTTTCAACAAAGAGAAATAAAAAATAAAAAGAGAAGGGAAGTGCAGTATGTATATTGTATCTAATGGGCCAGGTAAGTGCTCGTAGAAGGAACATGCACTTTATGACTTGATAACTTCCATGGCTTAGATTTTCAGTGGAGCTATAATGCCTTTGTTAATTTCGTTCATGCCAAGGTCCGGTTATCAGTGACTCATTGTAAGACGGTTTCTGAGGAGCCGGATCGGCACAGTGATTTATAACCCCCATCTCCCCTCCTGATCCAGATTTTTGATATGGCCACTATTTAGTAGCAAAGGATTTGTGGAGAAAAGGTGAGCTGCGAATGAAGAGTCAGTCTTTAAAAAAAAGTTCGCTGGCACAACTTATTAAGGCTTATGCTTTCATAGTAAGTGAATCTCGGATTAAATTTAAAACCAGGGATACTCTGAGTCCGATATTGTGTCCAGAGATCAATTGTTTATTACGTAATGAGATCCAGTTTTCGATTAAGACTGAATTATCTAAAAGTTCTCATGCCTAGAGCGGCAATGAAAGATAGAGAGGGGGGGGGGGGGTGAAGAAGAGGGGATTTAACGAAAGAGCATAGAAAATTAAATTGAAACCATTGTCATCGTCGAGCTTTTGATGAGGAGATGGATGCTTGTCGGAGTCTGACTGTGCAATTTCCTCGTCGACAATCTCAACGTCTTCGTCGTCTACAATTACAGTAATAAGTGAGACAATGGTATATTCTATAAATAGATAGATGATATAGATAACTGTTATTCCAAATGAAGGAATTGACTGTAATAATAGGTTTCCCATTTAATTGTTGATATCCCTTCCTTAGATATAGATAGTTCATGGAACTTTAACTATTTCGCTACAATATGCGGTGGTATATATATATGAAAACTTAGTTTTCTTTGAAGAGAACTTCAATTTTCTTGTGACTGTCAACAAAAAAGCATCGTCTGTCACCTTATCGTCAATATAAAATGTTGATTGAGCGGTTAATATCGATAAGCTTACCAGAGAGTATCTCCTCTTCGATACTACTTACAGTGCTCACACTTTCTACTTCAATCTCTTCTTCAACATCGGCTGTACATTCTGCTGGTTTTGATGTTCCCTGAGCAATATTTGCAACTGTAATTGAATTATTATTGCAAACAGAATATAATTCCATCTCATTGAATGTCCACTAACAACATATGCGGTGCAGTAAGCAGTTGGATATTTGCACAGGAATGCCATGCAAAACGATTCAATTCAAATAAATGTGAGGAAAAACCAATGAAATCAACAAAAACCGGACAGGAAATGCCCACTAACACTTTGAAACTTTTAAAGGCAATTTAAATCGGCTTTGTAAAATTGTTTAAATGAAGATATGCGAAAAAATCAAAAGACTTATAAATCTCTAGCTGAAATTCGCGAAGGACTTAGAAGACGATGGAGGAATGGGGTGGGGGATAGAGATTTGAGAAGGTTGTTAAATTGTGAATGCGAAAGAATTGAAAACAACACAAAGTACGAGAAATTTTCATAAACTTAGCAACGAAAAAGTCGCAACTGTTTGATATTATGCAGCTTCCTCTTGCATAAAAAATTCTAAATGCCTATATAATAAACTGAATTCCGATAATCGAAATCCGTTTGGAATTTCTAGACCAGTTCTAATTGAAAGGTTTATTAGTTATTAAATATTGCATACTATTTAGAGATGACTGCATTGCTAACGCATCAAAGTGGATGATGATAATAATACACGTCTCCAACAAATTCGACTAACAGTATAAAAGTTTGAAATTTTTCAAGCTTAACTTTCGTAACACCACTCTCCCTCGCTCTTCCCACTTTCTCTCTTCTATTCTCTCTTTCACTCAACCCCGTCGTCGAAAAAACCCCTTGTATTTGAAATCGCCCATATGAAATGAAATGAATTTACGTCGGTTAGAGTCGTATGCATGCACTGATTTTAATAGTGATTCCTTCACATCGCTCTGTAATCCAGCAACTTTTTCCAATGCTTTGTGCATCATTTCTTCCGAATGCATATGCAATCGGTGTACTTGTTCATGGAACGCTTCGTCATCGTCATTCAAATCTGAAATATCTCTTTTTTATTATTGAAAATTCGTATTATTCCAATTTTCTAATGGTTTTGGAAGAAGGGAAAGAATTTTTAAATCTATATTCCGATCCCAACCAAAATCATTGGACGTATTTCCACAAATTTTGATATTGAGGATGATAACCGAAGCATAGTTTTTTTTTTCAATACTATATAAGAGATTAATTTCTCAGTTATTTTTTTCATAGTGATATTTTAAGAATAGTGACATAGCGATATGAAGATCATAAAAATCTCTGGATGGTATGAAATCGTAATTTTTTACTTGCTTATTTTATCTCTTTTTGTTTATTACTTCGTTTATTTGACGTGCAAAAGTATCGTGCATTTAGTTGGCGATGGAACAAAATTTTTGGGAAGGTGCGGGCAAAATCCAGGCACTTTTGACCAATGTAGCCATGGCTTCTATAAAGGTCGGTGTTGGCGCAGACTTTATTGACAGTCGACATAGATTTTGGCGCTGAAGTCAAAGCTTTGCAGAAGCTGTAGCCGGAGAAAAAATTTTTTAGAGGTTGAAGTTTTTCCAAAGACGAGGGCGAGGCCGGAGTCATATCCGTGGCAATTTCACGTTGCAATAATAAATATGCCGGGTAAAATGCATGATCGAGGCGAATATTTCCACAACGTTTCACAAATACCCGAGGGCAAATTTTATTGGCATTTCGCAGAATGGTTTATCGATCATTCGGAATGCGCTTTAGCAATGGACGCTTTTATTAGGCGGAGTGGGCATTTCGATATTCGGTATGGACTAAGGCCGAGCCAGGTTGAGCTTCACGCGATTCACTTGGATGGCTAATATTCAACCAATGATTGCTAGCTGGTGGGAGGCTAAAAATTTCGCTCATCGGCAGTTTTATCATCGTTCAAGAGTTTAAAAAATCTCACAATAAATTTTGTCGAGCTTCGATTTCTTCGATTTGTCAAACTTTTTAGATTGCAATATTTTTGTGGATTTTCTCGATCATATAAAATGTGTCGATAGTTTATGATAGTTTATGATATAAACTATCATATGATATAAACTGTGATATAAACTGTCAAATATGATATAAACTGTGGTATAAACTGTCAAACAGTTTATGATATAAACTGTCAAAGTTTGTGATATATCAACAGTGCAATCGAGTTCATAACAAATATTTCATGTAGAACTCAATTATAACTTAACAGTAATTTCTTTCAAGATTACAGTATGCTGATAATCGATTAGCCTGAAATATTTGCTTACCATCTTTTTGTTGTCTATCAAGCATATTTTTGGCGATATCCTTCACTTGTATAGTGGCACGCTCAAGCCGAGCTAATGTCTCCTTGTAAGGGTTATCACCTTTTGATGCAACTTCTTCATCGTCTAAAAAACTCTTTCTTTATACTCTAGGGAGGGAGGTTTGTGAACCTTTTCGAGGTTATATTCTGTCTAAAATAACGTTGATTTCTCGAAAGTGTAAAAAATGAATTACACTGAATTGTGTGAATTTCATTGGGCAATGAAAATCAGTGATATAATTGAATTGAAAAGAGACAATAGAATTAAATTTGAAGGTCTCTGCTGAGTTTTTTTTTCAACAAATAAAAAAATACAGTTTCTACCGAACAAAATAGTTTTTCATTGATGAAATTGATAGCAATAAAAAATTACCAATGTTCGAGTAGTGCCGTACGGCAAGTTCGACACTCGGAACGGATTCTGTGCAATCTTTCTCGATTTTACCGTCGTCCGATTTTCCATCTAAATTCAATTCGTTTTCGAACGACCATTTTCATTGAACGACAAAAAAATGCTTTGGAATTGCTATTTATATGATTTATGTCGTTATTATTCTTATCCAATACAACTGTACATCTTATATATCGTCGAATCAATGTTTAATCATAGTATAAAAATTCACTCCTGCACAATTTTGTTTGTT